>VMOF01000024.1:4352424-4639507 GCA_011764245.1 Trialeurodes vaporariorum | reverse complement strand
ATAAAAACATGCAATAAAAGTTAGTTAACTTTGTTTGTCTTTTAAGGGGAAAACATTTTAAAACAAAAGTGAGCTCTTTGGGTGCAAAAAAACTTGAGTATGTGTACCGAAAGTTGAAAATTACATCTTTTCAGGAGAGTATTTAAATGGGATATTTTTTTTTTTTTTTTTTAATGAAATTTTATCCTGAAATGTCCCTGCCCAAGAGTTCCTAATCCTTTTGTTATATTTGAAAATGATCCTTATTGAGACATGCTGAACAAAATTTTAAATAAAAAAAAATTTAAAATGATGGTACTTGATAAACTGAGAATATCAGGTCTTTGGGTTTTTTTTCCTAAGTGTCCCGGTTTTGGAGATACACACTGTAAATTTTGGGCGTAGTGACGCCACTACGCTAAATTCCCAGTTAAAAAAATGTTTTTTGGGCCAAAATCTTATCTCCGGAACAATGGAATTTAATTAAAACAAAAAGGCTCTTTGTTCTCAGCTCATCAAGTACTTTTATTTTCTTTAAAAAAAAACATAACATTCCAGACCTTACAACAGAACAGCCCCATTGCGGAAGTTTTGCGCTGGCGCCGCAGAGATTTTTAAGATATTTTGTTTCGATAGTTAGCCTCTCCGACTTTTAATCGTGGTAAATACAATAATAATCGCCTTCCATCATACCTGTAATACTATCCTAGAAAACGTCTTTATTCGTTATTTTTTAATATTTCTTAACCCCTCTGACTTAGAAAGGCTTTTGAGCGAAAAGTCAATGCGTGATTTCCTCATTAGTCCGCGTCTTGGCAGTCTGTCAGCACTGCACGGGGGCTGATTCTTTTTTTTTTGGACAAAACGAACGAGATAGCAAAATCTACCATTCTCATTGGTTTAAACGGCGTCACGTGACAGATTTGAAGTCGTTCGCGAGTCGTTCTTTCAGAGAGATGACTCCTCCGTCCTCGAATGACTCGGAATCTGTCACGTGTCGCTTTTTAAACCAATGGGATTGGTCGATTCCCTATTTTGTCTCGTCCGTCTCGTCCAAAAGAGCAGAATTAGTCCCCCGGGCAGTGGGCACCCTCTCTAGTTTTAATCTCTTCCCTTCTTGTATCGTGCGGTAGAAATAAAAATCCGTCCATACGATGAACTTCACAGAGCTCTACATTTTTTCCCTCAAAGTAAAACTATTGCGTACTCGCAGTTTTTTTAACTCGACTTTTGTTCGCTTGAAATTCTTAACAAAGATTATAAAGATCTTTGGGCTGAGTTTAATAGGGTTTTATTTAAGTCGTCAAGTCCGATGGGAAACCAGACCTTACTGTTTGCTACCATCGCAGGTGAAAAAAAAAAAAAAAAAAAAAAAAACTCTCGCAATGAAAAGAGCTTGCTATTCACATTATGGTTGAACCCAATCTCTTTTGTGATTTTCTACGAAACACGACGTCTAAAAACTGTTCAATATTTCAAGAGGAAAGTCAACTTTTGTTGCAAGAAAGTGAGGTATTTTAAACTGAAAGAAGTTTCCTGTTGTAGACGGTCCAGTGTTGCTAAATTATACGGACCTCTCTACATTGTTGGCATTGTTTTGTAAGTCGAAAGACACGCGTATATCCTTTCCGCATAATGTAAGCTACAGCACAAACACTTTTTCTATAGCAATATGAAACGTGTGTTCCGATAGATGTTAGTTCTAAAACACCGATGAACACTCTTTATAGACATTCAAATCCACTGATAATTTCATAAAATTGCCTTTTTTTAAAATCCGGAAATTCAAAAGCGCGCTTTCAATTTCTATTGTATAACGTTAAGCAACTTCTACAGTCATCACCAAGTCATTGTGTATAAGCTTTGAATCATGGGCGGACACATGAATTTCTCTCTCTCACTCTCTCCCTCCCCCTCTTTCTAAACCCTTCCTCGTCTCTCTCTCTAAAACCCCTTTCCCCGTTTTCTCTCCCCTCTCTCTCTCTCTCTCTCTCCTCTCTCTCTCCTCTCTCTCCTCTCTCTCCCCTCTCTCTCTCTCTCTCTCCCCCCCCTCTCTCCTCCCCTCTCTCTCTCTCCCCTCCCCTTCCTCTCCCCCCTCCTCTCCTCACCCCCCTCTCTCTCTCTCTCTCTCTCCCTCTCTTCCTCTCCCTCTCTGTTTCTATTTAAACGTGTGCTTTAGAAGATAGTGGCTACAAAGATACGAGATGTTTACCCTCTCTTTCACATCTATTCAAATGGGAAGAGAGAGAGAGAGAGAGAGAGAGAGAGAGAGAGAGAGAGAGAGAGAGAGAGAGAGGAGAGAGAGAGAATGCAGTTTATTTTAAAAAAGCAAAAACAAAAAAAGGAAAACTTAAAAAAATGAGAGAGAGAGAGAGAGAAGAGAGAGAGAGAGAGAGAGAGAGAGGGAGAGAGACAAATTTCTAGTTCCGCTCATGCTCTGAATACACGATTAAATTGATATTATAGATTAAAGCACAGAATACTTTAATCAGAACGGAAACTCCCATAAGAGCCAATTGAAACAAGATTTGGAATTTACTTGCGCAAACTGGCAACTGTGCCTACTCACTTCTCAAGATGGCGGACATGCTTTTTCAGGCGATACAACCAATCACAATCGGCCATTGCCGAAGATCTGCCGAAGATTGCCGAAGATACTCACTTTCGAACATGGCGGCCCGAAGTAAAGAATGTTTCAAAATGAATTAGAGTTTCCGTTCTGATTAGAGTATTCTGTGATTAAAGTACTTTGATTGCTAACGTTTACTGTTTTCGACTCACTCGTCAAAAGTAAACGGTTGCGATCGACACGATCTTTGAAGATTAAGGTGATCAAAAATCGACGCTTCCAATGAATGGACTTTAGTGAGTTTGAGTACAGAAATTGCAAGCGCGCTGTTTAAGTCGACGGATTTTAAAAGGACATTTTAGGATTTTATAAGTGGATATTGAAGGTTCTTATTATGATAAATAGTTTCGTGTTGGCTTACAATGGGTCTGTTGCGTACTTTTATTGCTACATCAATATAACTCATTGTTTCTAACGTAAAATTCGGAGAAAATAACGATGCGCACATTAAAAACTTTCAAAATCCACTCATTAACTCGGAAAATACCTTTCATTTCAAAGAACCCGCGCTACACTAGACACTATATCACCGACTCATAACTACATAGATGGAACCATCTCGTTTATGTAAACATGAACAGAACTTACAAACATTTGAATGTTTCGTTTAGATGCGTACATTTCTTATATTATTTTGTAATCTTTGATAAACCGAAAGGACTAGACAGCAAAGGCAGCCAATAGTTCATGTATTTAGAAGGGAATTCCATCATTTTGTAGTTACTATGTTGTTCACTTATGCACGGTGGTTCCGTCTATGTAGTAGTATACCGGTGCAAATAGTGTCTAGTGTAGCGCGGGCTGTTTGAAATTGAAGTGATTTCCTGAGTTAATGAGTGGATTTTGAATGTTTTTAATGTGCGCATCATTATTTTTGCCGAATTTTACATAAGAATCAAGATTCTATATTGTTGTAGCAAAAGTATGCAACAGACCCATTCATGAGAATTCATTTTTAAATTGCTGTAACAAAAGTATTTAAAAGACCCATTGCAGGTTGGTATAAAAATGTCTATTGATTTATGTGAGTAATTCTGTTAACCATCACGAGTTGTCGAGCAGGCTTTGCTGTTTCATCAGAGACGGCCATGCAATTTGGCAAATATGTCTCCCCTCTATTTGATTCTATGTAAAACAATCGATTTTCTAGCAAAATAGTGCTTCAAACAATCGATTGTTGTATATAGAGCCAAATGGAGGGGAAAAATTGTTGCCAATTGGCATGAGCCTCCATGGTTGTTTAAGGGCATTAGATGCATGCAAAGAGTAAACAAGAGTCGCAATTGAATGGAAGGCCTGCGTGGTCAACGTAGATAAGGGATCCGAACGCGGGCTGGCCTGGGCTGGCCTCTGATTGGCTGCAACGGGTGGAGCAAAAATGACTCGGGGTATAGGGAAAATAACACGGGATTTTCGTTCCGGGGCGTTTATCTCGAAACCTAAGCAAAATCGTATCTAAACAATTTATACGAGTCGATTCAGCAGATTTTTCCGAACAATTTGATAGGTCATAAGTGCCACTTTATTGCGAATTCGAAAAGACTGTTTCAGTTTAAAAGTACGCACAATAGTGTGATTACATGCTTGGCGTGTGTTCGAGCAGTGTTTGAGTAACTCACTATTGTGCGTACTTTTAAACTGAAACAGTCTTTTCGAATTCGCAATAAAGTGGCACTTATGACCTATCAAATTGTTCGGAAAAATCTGCTGAATCGACTCGTATAAATTGTTTAGGTACGATTTTGCTTAGGTTTCGAGATAAACGCCCCGGAACGAAAATCCCGTGTTATTTTCCCTATACCCCGAGTCATTTTTGCTCCACCCGTTGCAGCCAATCAGAGGCCAGCCCGCGTTCGGATCCCTTATCTACGTTGACCACGCAGGCCTTCCATTCAATTGCGACTCTTGTTTACTCTTTGGATGCATGTTTTTCGTTTTGGGTCATAGAAATTTTGCCTCAGATGAAGCGCAGTGGAATATGCTGGTCAAACAAACGGCACAATAAAAGTAGTAATTTATCGGCAACAATGGGGGTTTTTAGTGAACAGCAAAAAAATACCAATCATTTTTAGGGCAAAGGTTTTTCGTTGTTCATTTTCTCGAGAGAACAAAATTGAATGCTCACCTGCAATGAAATAGAAAGACTCTGGTCTGTTAACATCTTAATTTTTTAGTGAACTGTATTCATTGATGAGGTGTGTATAGTATAACCGTGACATTTTTTTTATTCTCTCTATCCCCCCCCCCCACCACGCCAATTTCTCAACCAACGGCGGTTCAGCTCCATGTTATAAACCGTCGGCGAATGTCAAAAATTATTCTTGTGTTATTTTTTTATTCATCGAAACGGCGTCAGTTGACGTATGAATCAGAGGCGAGGCGTGCGATTTGGCAACGTTTCTTTTTCCCATTTAAACACATTAGAAAGATCGAAATGCCTGGTCATCGCCGATGTCTGGAGCGTTCGACCTTTTTGGTGAATTTAAATGAATAAAATACAGTGTTGCCGAATTCACGTCTCGCCACTCGTATGAATTTAATTCGATGAAAACTACATCAAATATTCAAAATCATGCTAATTTTTAATTACAGTATTTTATTTTCTATGTTTCAGGAATGGGTAGATTATAGTTTAGGTTGGAACTCTAGCGAATTTGGCGGTATCAAAGATTTAAGGATAACGCCCAATCGAGTTTGGAAACCTGACATCTTAATGTATAACAGGTACATATATGATCATGTGTTCTTAACGAGTTTTTTTTCCGTTTTTTCGTATCCTTGCATAGTTTAACCATGCCAACTTTAATGATGGGAAGAACTATGCCTATGTGCTCTCTCTGCAACTTTCTTACCAAATGATCAGGCTGATTCTTTTCAAACACCGAGTCGTCGTCGTCCCTTTCAGTGGCAAAGAGTGAAATTTGGCAACGTTGCATTGTGTCCATTTAACCCCATGAAAAAGATCGTACTTTTGGGTGTTCAGTGAACACATTCTCATTCGACATTTCATATGTGTTGAAGTGGTCACAGTAAAACGTTGCCAAATTGCACGCTACCTAACTATGGTCCCTTTATGGTTTTCGTATGACGCGAGACAACTACAGTGAAAGCCAGACGATTTGGTAACGAAACATGTAAAGTAAGGAGAGTTTGACAAGAAGTGATGACTCGCGAAATGCGATACATCGAAGTCTCTTCCGTATAATCCAGAGCTACCGTTTTGTGTATATTTTATGGCATTTTTCAATCCAGCGATGATTCCACCGATTCAGAAAAGATTACACAGTTCAGTTTTGTAAAGAGCTGTAATACACGAAAATACTTACATCTGTAATCTTTTTTCAACCGGTGGAGTCTTCGATGACTTTAAAAAACTTGCGGATATTTTAATTAATTAACGGCGTTTCCGCCGACAGATAAAATGTTACAGATCAGAGTATTTTCCTGCATAACAGCTAGGGATACACTGATTTGAACTATGTAATCTTTTTTCAACCGGTGGAATCATCGGTGAATGGAGCTTTTGCAAACTTTTGCTACAGGCTTATTAATAGTTGTTAATGGGGTAATACCCAGTAAAAATAACGGTTAGCGCACTAAAAAATCACGAAATCCACTCATAAACTCACAAAATGCTTTTAAACGCGAGACCGTGATGGCGGCCGAGGCCGCGGTTTTCCTTGGGGTTCCCTATCTTCAATCAGCATCATTGGGGTTCATTGGGGTTCCCTATCTTCAATCACCACTCAAGAAGAAGAAGAAGCATACAATTGCCATAAGAAAACCGCGGTCTCGGCCGCCATTACGGTCTCGCATTTTGTGAGTTAAGGAGTGGATTTCGTGATTTTTTAGTGCGCTAATCGTTATTCTTACAGGGTATTACCCCATTATCAACTATTAATAATCCTGTAGCAAAAGTTTGCAACAGCTACATTTAAAAATGTCATGAATGGGTCTGTTGCACACTTCGGCTACAGCATTTTAAAGTATCAACTCCTACGTAAAAAGCCGAGAAAATAACAATGGCAGCATCAGAAAACACTAAAATTTAGTAATAAACTCACAAATTGCGAAAAACACTAGACACTATTCACCCCTGTATCTTTCCACCACGTGCACGATATTTCGCGAAATTAGCGCGGCACATTCAAATAATCACGGCAGACTGTCATCACAGCTGACTTCGTAAACAAATAAACAGTAAACACTGACGGCGTCTGCTCGAATTCTTACGTTTCAATATCCTCAATTCCTCACAAAAAATTGTGAAAGGTACGGAAACCGATGTTTGTGTCGAAAACTTATCAAAATTAAACAATGACTCACAGGAGTTCCAATGATGATTCCAACTTCGATCATCATGCTTGGAACTCCTGTGAGTTATTGTTTCATTTTGATAAGTTTTCGACACAAACATCGGTTTCCATACCTTTCTTAATCTTTTGTGAGGAATTGAGGATATTGAGACGTAAGAATTCAAATAGACGCCGTCAGTGTTTACTGTTTATTTGTTTATGAAGTCAGCTGTGATGACAGTCAGCCGTGATTTTTTGAATGTGCCGCGCTAATTTCGCGAAATATCCTGCACGTGGTGGAAAGATACAGGGGTGAATAGTGTCTAGTGTTTTTCGCAATTTGTGAGTTTAATACTGAATTTTAGTGTTTTCTGATGCTGCCATTGTTATTTTCTCGGCTTTTTACATAGGAATTGATACATTAAAACGCTGCAGCCGAAGTGTGCAACAGACCCATTATACGCAAAACGGCAGCTCTGGACTGTAATTTTCTGTAAAAGAATCTATCTTCAGCGGATTCAATTGAGCCCTGCCATGAATCGCTGCTTTTGCGTTGGTTCAAACGGTAAAAAAAAACGATACTCGATTATTAAACGAGCCGCCAATAATGGCGATACGATAAAGCGATAGACGATGCGAACTGAAAAGAATCAACCTGCAGATGTTTATATAATCTTCTCCACCAATCAGTCTTACTTTAGCGTCTCATCATTCTATCTGTGTTCTGATCTAAATGGAAATGAACCCCTTTCACGCAGCAGTCTTATCTTCCATACCTTGAAGCTATTATTTTCTTCGAAATTAACTTTAAAACAGTCAATTTTAATTTCGGTGTCATGATTATTATCAATGTGGCTCTTGCAATAAACTTTTACTGCCGGGGATTGAAGAGTTAATTCTTGCACAAAGTCCTGTAAAAATGACGATGAGTTCACTAAAAAATCACAGAATTTACTCTCAGAATCGGGCTTAATGGTGGTTCAACTCAGGTATCATGGGAGATTCCTATCTAATTTGAGACAAATCTCTGTGTTGCTGTAGGGATTGAAAAGACATATTTGACAGAAATCTCCCACGATACTAATTGAACGGCCATTATGATCTTGCCATTGTATGGCAGTTATGTGAGTTTATTACAGAATTTTAAACTTTCTCAGTGCGATTTTCGTGAATTTCGCTGGTCTTTACATCAGATTGGACTATTCATTTGCCCACAGCAAAAAGTTTGCAAGAACCCCATTGCTTGCTGGACTAATGGGGCAGTTGCAAGGGTCTGGAATATTCAGTTTTTTATAAAGAAATTGAAAGTACTTGATGAGCTGAGAACAAAGATGCCTTTGGTTTCTAATTAAGTCCCACTTTTCCGGAGATGAGATTTTGGCCCAAAATAAATTGTTTTAAATGGGAATTCCGCGTAGTGACGTCACTACACCCACGATTTTTTGCAACTTTACACGATTGCATCTCCAAAACCGAGACACTTGGAAAAAAACCAAAGGCACCATTGTTCTCAGCTTATTTAGTGCTATCATTTTCTTTTTAAAAAAACACAACATTTGAGACACTTGCAACTGCCCCATTCGACGGTTTCTTTGTTTTTCGACGATGACTAAATTTCGGTTTAGTTTAGCTCAGGTCTAGCTAGCCGGACTTACCAGGGCTCTAATGAACTTTGCCCGACTTGACAATGCTGCTCACAGGGCGGGCGGTTGCTTTGGTGGCGTGCTCGTTACTTTTTCGACGTTGAAAAAAGAGAGGAGAAGAAGACACATTTTAATTCCGCTTACTCGCCCGCCGCGCCCGCTTGCTTCAGTATCTCGCTCGCTTTACCTACAGTCGCAACTCGCACCGAGCAGTCTTTTGTTTCCCTTCAAGAGCGAGGCGAAAAACGTAGAAGATATAATATTTTTCGTGAGAACATGACGTTGCCCGTCTAGTCCCGTCGAGTCTCGTCGAGTCCCGCCGCGGCCGCGTCACGCGGTGCTTGCTGCCTGTTGGCGCGGCGCGGCGTCTCTCCGTCTCTCAGACGCACCAACCAACTCCTACACTCAACCGCCCGCCCTCCCCCGCACCCCCCTACATACTACGTCGCACAGTGACTATAAACACGAGTACTGTTTTTTTTTTTTTTTTGTTTTTTTTTTTGTTTTTTTTTTTCTTCATAATGTGGCTCGAGTTCTCCAGCATGGCGCAGTTGCATACATTTGCTATGGATACATGGGCGGATCCAGAAGGGGGGGGGGGCACGGCGGCCGGGCGGCATGCCCCCCCTTGGGCCCCAAAAAAAAAAAAAAAAAAAAAAAAAAAAAAAGTAAGAGGAAGAGAAAGATGGGGGAAAGAAATAGAAAAAGAGAATCTAAGTGTGATTCATGTAACTTTCTAAGTATCATCTTGGTTCGGAATGGGGAAACTATAGCAAGGGCAGGATCTTCCACTTTTACGAACAAAAATTGAAATGAGGCAGTATGAAAATGAGAAGTAAACGGTTAAAAGATGCCTCAAATTCGCTGTAGAGAAGCTTACATTTTCAAAATTTTCTGGGGCAGGGACCCCCAGCGCCCATGGACTGAGGCTGAGGAGAGGGGGGTGAGTTGAGCCGCCGCCACTTTGTGTCCGTGTCGCTCGGTTTCGAGTGCGGGCGGCTCCCGCAATCTCTCTTCGGGTCCAAGGGTCAGCAGCGTTGCCAGTGAGTAAAAACCAGACCGATCATCGTTCGTGGGACAGACTGTATACTTTGTTCACGATAAGAAGGCGGGTGAGAATTCAGGTAGTAATGCACTATTTAGCAACTGTGCGGCTATACTGGCTACTCCAACCCTTTGCAGTGGCCCTTGTTCTCCCGACCTCTCTCTTGGCAAGGAGGATTTCCAAGAACTCACAGACTCGAACATTTACGCACGTTCAGTGAAAATTGCCAACGGTGAAAAATACGAAAAAACGGACGAAATTTTCGCCCTAAAGGACCACAACTCGGCGAAAATAGTCGAGTTTGAATATTGATGAAGAATCTCATATATTTGATATTAGACGAAATATCCTGAATTTAATTCGGACTGAAAAATACGAATTTCTGAGAGTCATCAATATTCAAAGTCGACTATTTTTTGCCTGTTTTGGGCCTTCAGGGTGAAAATTTCGTCCGTTTTTTCGTATTTTTGACCTTTTCCAATTTTCACTGGACGTGTGTAAATGTTAGAGTCTGTCAGTTCTTGGAAATCCTCCTTGCCAAGAGAGAAGTCGGGAGAACAAGGGCCACTGCGAAGGGCTGGAGTCAGAGTTGGGCAAAAAATTATTCGGAGATTATTCGGTGTGTCCGGCAACGCCGAGTCAATCGAATTATTCGACGAATAATTCTACAATTGACCTATACCTTCCGTGTTTCCCTTTCCTCAACTGGGTCCAGAGCATAGCTCTACAGATCGTAGATCTACGCTCAAAATATTTATAAAAATGGTGCATGGCTCTACAGAGCGTAGATCTACGCACCCTTCCATTTCACTCCTAAAATTTGTCTCTAAATAATGGTGCACAGCTCTACAGCTCGTAGATCTACGATCAAGGCTCCTCTTAAAAGATGTGCGCAGCTCTACAGAGCGTAGATCTACGCACCTAAAATTTTACTCTTGAGATAAAATCTCACAAATATGGTGCACAGCTCTACAGAGCGTAGATCTACGCTCCCTATGTTTTTCAAAATATGATGACATCCCAAAAAAAGAGAGCGTAGATCTACGCACCACTTTTTCTCAGTGAGCTGGAAGAAAGTGGTGCGTAGATCTACGCACCACTTTTTCTCAGTAAACTGAAAAATAGTGGTGCGTAGATCTACGCACCACTTTAGAAATCTTCAGATTAATAAAGGATACACAGTCAATAGAGCCCCAAATGTATTTATTGTAAAGGAGGAACAGGGCTGTGAAAGTCCAAAACTCTAATTGAGCTTTCTCTTGTCTTGAAAGCATCAGTAAGGAAGCGTAGATCCACGCTCTGTGGCAAAGATCTCTGACTTTCAAAAATTCTTGGGCATAGATGTATGATCTCTCCAGAAAAAAACATCCCCTTATACCCAGTCAAATAAATAAAAAAAATAGTTAAGTGTGGGTACTCACCTGATTTATTCCTGATTGATCGAGACGGATAATAACATTTGAAGTTGCACAAGTTGAAAAACAGAGGCTCTGAACTAAAGACATACATTTGCCACACAGCAAATATATCTCATGCCCAGAACTACTCTGGCATAGTTCTCTGAGCACTATAGGTGCTCAACAGTCAACATAGTGACTCGAGTCGCTTGTGCAGCTGAGACTCACAAAAAAAAAATAACACTGAGTTGACCGAGGGATGATGGAAACACACTAATATTTAATTGTTGTCACTTGAAAGACGCGTTAAATGGAGTCTAATCTACTCTCCCCGAGTAATGAAAATTGGAAAAATGCACTCGTTTTCTCTCCCTTAGATCCCACAAAACTCCAGGGCAAAGGGAACAACGACCACGTTCCACCTGGGGCCAAGACAGGGGGCCCCGGATAATTAATATGTGAATTTATCCCCTGACCAAAAATTTGCCGCATGCCCTCAGAATCCTCCTGATAATGAATAGGTGCTCGAACGATTATCCCAAGCCCATTTAGAAACTCTCAGATGAGAGAGAAATTCAGAGACTTCTGTGCACTGAATGAGACAAGAAATAGTAATAGAGCAAAGCGGACTATCGTTGCGGGTGAACTGACAACGTACTGGAATTATTCACAACCAGACTAAAAATTAAAATTGAATTTCAGAGTTTTAAAAAATCTACTGCCTACTACACAATGCAACTCTCGGGTCAAATCAAAGGTCCTTCAGAATTGGTACGAACTTTGACTCCAAACTATCAAGCTTCATTTGAGAAGCATTGACTTCTAAACACTGACAAATCCCTGAAAGATCCTTAGGCTAGTCGGAAAGTGAAATAATTATTTGATGTCTTGCAGGTCTGTAATACTATTGAGCTTTTTCTACTGATGAAAAACAAATAACAACATGATAAGGAATGTGCAAGTGAATTGAACCTTCTTCTTGTCCACTGGGGGGACTCGCTTTATATCAATTTGTCAACAGTGTGCAACAGTAGGACATTGTCGAATGAAGGACGATTCAAATTAGTAAAGAAACCGGGAAAGTGATAGCTGGCGTACAAATCAGAGAGAAGTTCTATTCTTCCCCTGAACAAAAGGCATCTAAATTACCAGGTCACTGACCCTCCTTCACAGTTCACAAATTAATCACACGCGAGTAAAAAAACTTGGCCATTGATCGACTCGGCGATTTAGAATAAGTAGGAGATTCACTTTCAGCACAATGCAAAAGCTGTCACAAAATATATCGTTTCACTTCACAGTAAATTCAAGGAGAAATACAGACAAATTTATTTTTCGACACTTTATTTGTTATGACTCCACTCTTCTAACCTTTCAAAACAAACACGACCAAAGATTATGGAGGAAAGCAGAGGGCAGATCCAGAGTAGCGTTGTTTCCGGTCTCGGCTCGTTTTTGAGTTGATGGCCGTACCGCGCGGGCGCGCCACAGGCAGAGCTCACAATTCACTTAACCCGCGATATTCAATTTAACGCTCGCTCTGACCATTTTAAAAATCAAATGTCCAGTTGTTAAATCATCCTCCTTTTGAAACCGCTTCTCTCCTACCCGTTTTCTGGGTTTCTTTCTTTCTGTCTTTTAGTTTATTTTGTTTTCGTTTTTTGTTTTTGTTTTTGTTAGTTTTTGTATGCTCTAACCCAAGAGCCGAAGTCCGTTGTTTTAAACATGAAACATAAAGGCGACAAGATGCAATCATGATTCCTAAAGGAGCAATAATAATTGAATGGTGTAACAAAATTGTGCTTTTGAGGATTGTTGACCCTGAACATTTCACAAATAACTCGCAGCTTTCGTCGCATAATTCATTAGTGATATACTCTTTCCAGAGGTATCAGTATCAAGCAGTTCATCACCGTGGCTGCAAAAAAAAAAATACAAATTTTTAACCCATAGGTGTATACGCCCAGAATTATTTGAAATTTTTAGGTGTTCTTCTAAGAAAAAAAACAAAAAAAAACAAACACAATCCGACAAGGAAAACTATAGAAACAGGAAAAAATGAGAAAAACAGACATTTTTGGTCCAGCTAAATGACACGTGCTAAAAACTCCCAAGATTGGTTTTTGAGTATCATATTGGCTCAAATATAACACAACAGGTGGGTCGTTTGGACATATATGAGTTCAATACTTACCTATTAGATCATATTTTAAAAACCAAATGGATGATCGTACCTTCGAATAAGCAGAAATAATGGTTCGGCTCTCGAAATCGCCTGACATCGCAACCGCGCCTTTGATTTTATTCCCTTCTTTGCTTGAGCCGATAGTTGAATCTTTTCCCCACAGAAGCTGATTGTGATGAATTACTCGTCGCTGCAAATTCTTTTTTACGCGCGTATAATTGCGATTTTCATATTTTCGCGCTTTTTGCCGATGAGACAATTTCTTTCCCGTGGCAATCCCCCCCCTTCCCCCACCACTCCCGCACTGGCACTACACCAATCTCTTTTTCACCCATGACCAATGACTTTCCGTAATCCATGCACGTTCTTCTTTTATGGAATAAACGCTGTGAATATCTACTATACGTAAAAACGATTTTTGAGATTTCGTTCGCACTAAAGTCATTAAAAAAACAAAAAAACAAAAAAAAACAAAAAAAAAAAAACAACAATTAATGCTTATTTTTTTACATTTTTATCAGTATCATTTTTTTTATAATTATTATAAATGCGTACTTGGATAGTTGAACAGTGTTCATAGTGTTTTTGACTGTATGATTGCGTGGTGACTGAACATTGTGCCCATACCATAGAGTTGGGAAAATGGGATTGTACTCGATTCCACGATTGCTTTATTTTGTGCAATCAGTAATCGTCAAACCACAGAAAAATACAAACCCAATGGAGACTCACATGAGAGCCAATGGACTCATTCTTTCTCCGACTTTTCAAGATGGCGGACAAACCTCTGTCTTTGTCTTTCGCATTGCTTTGAATGGGGATAGTTTGATGAAAATTTTAAGACGGTGGTGGACCAGAAAATAATGATTCAAAATGAACCGAAGTTTCCATCCGATTGTAGAATTCTATGTCGTCAAACCTTTGATTAGTCATTACATGTTGTCTTCTCGGGATTAAAATAAACTGTATTTGGATTAGATAAAATTCTTCTGCTCCCAATTTGTTGGGTGTATTGTAAAAAATCTGTATTGATCACCCTAAAACCACCATCTTAATTAACGACGATTACGATTACTCGGTAATCGCATAACCGATACCCCCCCCCCCCATCTGGCTACGCTGGCCTAAACTTGTATAATGACAAACTTGTTAAAACGGAGTGTGAAGTAATTTTTTATGAAGATTGTAGGTACATTTACTTAATAGAGAAATAAGATCTGGCAATGATGCTTTTTGCGAAGAGGGCCTCACCGTCTCACCTCACTCCGCTCGCCACCATTCAGACCCGATGCACCTTGACTATAATAGTTGTCCATCACTGAGCCTTTGTTTGCTACATGATGAAAGGCACTGGACAAGAACCATAGTGTAGACTGCTGAGTTGACGAAGACGGTTAGCGCTTTATACTGGGTGTTGCAAAAGGCCAGTGACAGCATAATATCTACATCCGCCCTCGGCCTTTTACGTCCTTTCCCAACAAATATAGGGTTTAGTTACAACTACCCCCTCCACATTTTATTTGTTGACGAAAATCATGAATCGTGCAAACGGCACATATTAATTTCAATTGAATTGAGAGACGTCAGCCGAGATATTATTAGCTGTTATTGGACTTTTGAAACACCTTGTATGTTTTCCTCATGATCATACCACTTCTAATACTTTGAGGATTCTTTGAATACTTTCATATTTATTTGTCAGTCCTGGAAGATATATGTCTCTGTTTCATCGCAAAACAGTGGTGTTGCCAGCTCTAAACAGTTCAATACCTATGAACACTACAGGGGGCGAAATCAAATATATCAAATGCATCATTACCCAATGTTTTTATTCAGTAATAAAAGAAAGGGAAAATTTCAAGCATTATAGCGTGGACCAGAGTGCAACATGCCTTTTCGTGTTCGATGTATCCAGATTCAAAGTTAGGAAACAACATGTTTTTAATGAAAAGAATTCCTAATAACTTTAGTGTGAACGTCGTTCACTGAACGAAATCTCAAAAATCGTTTTTACGTATAGTAGATATTTACAGCGTTTATTCCATAAAAGATGAACGTGCACGGATTACGGAAAGTCATTGGTCATGGGTGAAAAAAAGATTGGTGTAGTGCCAGTGCGGGTGTGATGGGGGAAGGGGGGGGGGATTGCCACGGGAAAAAAATTGTCTCATCGGCAAAAAACGCGAAAATATGAAAATCGCAATTATACGCGCGTAAAAAAGAAAACGAAATGCGCCACCTCCAGAATCAATCTAAAGAGCTCAAATTTTTCATGGAGCCTGCTTCTTTGAGAGCACATTAATTAAGACCTGTGAAAACAAAAGATGTCAAAACTTCTTTTGTTTTGGGACACCCTAGGGCCGCCGCGCCAAGCGCATCACGTGGCAGGGGCGGACTGGGAAAAAAGGTCCGGGTGCTAGGGCCCAAGATTTGGGGAAGGGGCCCGCATAAGGTACTGGCCCAGAGGAGAGGGGAGTGGACATGGAGGGGCCCGGGGTGCTGCAGCACCCCGGCACAGTCCGCCCCTGCACGTGCGTTTGCGGCTCATAGCGCGTAATCAATTGACTACGCGAGCCATAAAAAGAGCGATACCACCTCAACGCTTAAGAATTAGCAGAAACAGTTAAAAGTTTGGCTTCTCAGAACATTAGATCGCTATTTGCAGCTAGGATCGACATGTCAAACTCAATTTTAGATTAATTCGTACTTAACCCCTCTAGGCCCTTTGAGCGCGCCCCTAAATATTAAATTTTTCAAAATCCTTTAGATGGGTATGTTGACTGTTGAGTCCTCATTTAGAACGTGTTTAGCGGTTGGAAGGCTCAATTCGATTAATTCTATAAAATAAGCAACACCCACCGGTGGCGGGCGGGCGGGGGGGGGGGGGGGGGGTGGAATTTGCAGCGACGAGTAATTCATCACAATCAGCTTCTGTGGGGAAAAGATTCAACTATCGGCTCAAGCAAAGAAGGGAATAAAATCAAAGGCGCGGTTGCGATGTCAGGCGATTTCGAGAGCCGAACCATTATTTCTGCTTATTCGAAGGTACGATCATCCATTTGGTTTTTAAAATATGATCTAATAGGTAAGTATTGAACTCATATATGTCCAAACGACCCACCTGTTGTGTTATATTTGAGCCAATATGATACTCAAAAACCAATCTTGGGAGTTTTTAGCACGTGTCATTTAGCTGGACCAAAAATGTCTGTTTTTCTCATTTTTTCCTGTTTCTATAGTTTTCCTTGTCGGATTGTGTTTGTTTTTTTTTTGTTTTTTTTCTTAGAAGAACACCTAAAAAATTTCAAATAATTCTGGGCGTATACACCTATGGGTTAAAAATTTGTATTTTTTTTTTTTGCAGCCACGGTGATGAACTGCTTGATACTGATACCTCTGGAAAGAGTATATCACTAATGAATTATGCGACGAAAGCTGCGAGTTATTTGTGAAATGTTCAGGGTCAACAATCCTCAAAAGCACAATTTTGTTACACCATTCAATTATTATTGCTCCTTTAGGAATCATGATTGCATCTTGTCGCCTTTATGTTTCATGTTTAAAACAACGGACTTCGGCTCTTGGGTTAGAGCATACAAAAACCTAACAAAAACAAAAACAAAAAACGAAAACAAAATAAACTAAAAGACAGAAAGAAAGAAACCCAGAAAACGGGTAGGAGAGAAGCGGTTTCAAAAGGAGGATGATTTAACAACTGGACATTTGATTTTTAAAATGGTCAGAGCGAGCGTTAAATTGAATATCGCGGGTTAAGTGAATTGTGAGCTCTGCCTGTGGCGCGCCCGCGCGGTACGGCCATCAACTCAAAAACGAGCCGAGACCGGAAACAACGCTACTCTGGATCTGCCCTCTGCTTTCCTCCATAATCTTTGGTCGTGTTTGTTTTGAAAGGTTAGAAGAGTGGAGTCATAACAAATAAAGTGTCGAAAAATAAATTTGTCTGTATTTCTCCTTGAATTTACTGTGAAGTGAAACGATATATTTTGTGACAGCTTTTGCATTGTGCTGAAAGTGAATCTCCTACTTATTCTAAATCGCCGAGTCGATCAATGGCCAAGTTTTTTTACTCGCGTGTGATTAATTTGTGAACTGTGAAGGAGGGTCAGTGACCTGGTAATTTAGATGCCTTTTGTTCAGGGGAAGAATAGAACTTCTCTCTGATTTGTACGCCAGCTATCACTTTCCCGGTTTCTTTACTAATTTGAATCGTCCTTCATTCGACAATGTCCTACTGTTGCACACTGTTGACAAATTGATATAAAGCGAGTCCCCCCAGTGGACAAGAAGAAGGTTCAATTCACTTGCACATTCCTTATCATGTTGTTATTTGTTTTTCATCAGTAGAAAAAGCTCAATAGTATTACAGACCTGCAAGACATCAAATAATTATTTCACTTTCCGACTAGCCTAAGGATCTTTCAGGGATTTGTCAGTGTTTAGAAGTCAATGCTTCTCAAATGAAGCTTGATAGTTTGGAGTCAAAGTTCGTACCAATTCTGAAGGACCTTTGATTTGACCCGAGAGTTGCATTGTGTAGTAGGCAGTAGATTTTTTAAAACTCTGAAATTCAATTTTAATTTTTAGTCTGGTTGTGAATAATTCCAGTACGTTGTCAGTTCACCCGCAACGATAGTCCGCTTTGCTCTATTACTATTTCTTGTCTCATTCAGTGCACAGAAGTCTCTGAATTCTCTCTCATCTGAGAGTTTCTAAATGGGCTTGGGATAATCGTTCGAGCACCTATTCATTATCAGGAGGATTCTGAGGGCATGCGGCAAATTTTTGGTCAGGGGATAAATTCACATATTAATTATCCGGGGCCCCCTGTCTTGGCCCCAGGTGGAACGTGGTCGTTGTTCCCTTTGCCCTGGAGTTTTGTGGGATCTAAGGGAGAGAAAACGAGTGCATTTTTCCAATTTCATTACTCGGGGAGAGTAGATTAGACTCCATTTAACGCGTCTTTCAAGTGACAACAATTAAATATTAGTGTGTTTCCATCATCCCTCGGTCAACTCAGTGTTATTTTTTTTTTGTGAGTCTCAGCTGCACAAGCGACTCGAGTCACTATGTTGACTGTTGAGCACCTATAGTGCTCAGAGAACTATGCCAGAGTAGTTCTGGGCATGAGATATATTTGCTGTGTGGCAAATGTATGTCTTTAGTTCAGAGCCTCTGTTTTTCAACTTGTGCAACTTCAAATGTTATTATCCGTCTCGATCAATCAGGAATAAATCAGGTGAGTACCCACACTTAACTATTTTTTTTATTTATTTGACTGGGTATAAGGGGATGTTTTTTTCTGGAGAGATCATACATCTATGCCCAAGAATTTTTTGAAAGTCAGAGATCTTTGCCACAGAGCGTGGATCTACGCTTCCTTACTGATGCTTTCAAGACAAGAGAAAGCTCAATTAGAGTTTTGGACTTTCACAGCCCTGTTCCTCCTTTACAATAAATACATTTGGGGCTCTATTGACTGTGTATCCTTTATTAATCTGAAGATTTCTAAAGTGGTGCGTAGATCTACGCACCACTATTTTTCAGTTTACTGAGAAAAAGTGGTGCGTAGATCTACGCACCACTTTCTTCCAGCTCACTGAGAAAAAGTGGTGCGTAGATCTACGCTCTCTTTTTTTGGGATGTCATCATATTTTGAAAAACATAGGGAGCGTAGATCTACGCTCTGTAGAGCTGTGCACCATATTTGTGAGATTTTATCTCAAGAGTAAAATTTTAGGTGCGTAGATCTACGCTCTGTAGAGCTGCGCACATCTTTTAAGAGGAGCCTTGATCGTAGATCTACGAGCTGTAGAGCTGTGCACCATTATTTAGAGACAAATTTTAGGAGTGAAATGGAAGGGTGCGTAGATCTACGCTCTGTAGAGCCATGCACCATTTTTATAAATATTTTGAGCGTAGATCTACGATCTGTAGAGCTGTGCAACGTACTCCCTCAACTCAGGGAGCAAACCCAGTTTTCAGTGTTGCCGGAGTCATTTCATTATTTCTGATTATTCGGTTGCCCAACTCTGGTTGGAGTGGCCGGCCTAGCCCCACTGTTGCTAAATAGTGCATTACTATCTGAATTCTCACCCGCCTTCTTATCGTGAACAGAGTATAGTAAAATCCAAATAAATAAATAAAACAAAGAAACATTCGCAGGGAAAATGAGGGAGATTAAAATATCCTGATGATGTCACTGCAGGTTCAATCTGACAACGCGGTGGTACTGATCGAGAGAAAGTGTATCAGGACATCAAAAATATTCGGAACAAAAGTCCGGGGACGAATCCTCATGTTTGCGACTTCATCCCTCAAAATGATGCGAAGATAGGGGATGAAAGATGGTCTCGGTCAAAATGAGTGAGGGGGTGGAAGTGGGAGTGGTGAGCTGGAGGGGGGAGGGGAGGGGAGGGGGGCTGGGTTTTATTTCTGAAAACTGCGAACGCGCATGTAGATAGATAGACAGACGGGAGATTTGAGCGATTGATTATTTTGATTGACGCGAGAGGGCGAAATATTTTCCCACCATCAAATCAAAATACTCCATCCCGTTCTCTGCCTATAGATATAGAGTTCGAAGATTTTTCTTTTTTTATTATTCCCGCGCTCGTTTCAAAATTACCCGACCCCCCCCCCCCTTCCAAACATCGATTCGCAGCGTTCGCGCATAACCCCGCAATAAAATATCGTAATCTCAAAATTTTCTTTAACTACTTAGTGCTCGTTCCGATAAAATCCGGCCAGTCCAGTCGCAGGAAGAGACAGGAAATTTTCTAGTTGGGGGGGGGGGGGGAGAGCTTCGTAACCTAATTTCAGGAAGGTGGAAACCCTCGATAAATGTAAATTTTTGCTTGTTTTCAGCTCGTGTTCAGGAAATTTGTATTGAAATTCGGTACTCGCAAAATGGGGCTCTCGCAAGCTTTTGCTGTAAGCAATATAATTGCTTACATATTATTTATTTTTTAATTATTAAATAGACCGCAATCTTCTGAAAAGACCGGCAGAAATCACGAAAGTCACACTGAAAAAGTCTAAAGTTTAGTAATTAATTTAGATAACAGCTGTAATAGCAAGTTCGTAATGGTGGTTCAACGCAAGTATCATGGGAGATTCCTGTCTACTTTGTAACTTTCTCTGCGGAAACAGAGATATGTCTCAATTTAGATAGGAATCTCCCATGATACCTGCGTCTCTCCGCCATTAAGCCCGATTCTGAGAGTGCGAATGTCGTGATTTTTTAGTATACTCATCGTCATTTTTACAGGTTCTTAAGCAAGAATCCACTCTTCAATCCCCCACAGCAAAATTTTGCAAGAGCCCCATTCCAGAAGCCCCTCAAAAACAGTGACGTAGCATGCAGTTTGGCAACATTGTAATGTATCCATTTAAATCCATTAAAATGATCGAACTATTGGGTGTTCGGTGAACACCTTCGCATTCGACCTTTTACATGGGTTTAAATGGAGACATTTCAATGTTGCCAAGCTGCACGCTACGCTACTGCTCAAAAAGGAAAAGAGCGTCCGTGAGACCATCATAGAAGTGTGATTTCGCAATAGATCGAGAGTGCAGTTTTGATCACTGGCGCAACCAGGATATCTTCCATCTCTCTCATTTCCCATTTGAATGTATGAGTAGGAAAAGGACAGAAGGAGGGGGTTTTATCCCCTTGTCCATCCTTGTCTAACATACGTTTCTTAATGGAGAAAAGAGAGAGATGAAGAAATTCTCGGTGCGCTACTGGTTTTGATCCGATCGAGTTGTTGGGAATCAGCCGCCTCGTGTTATCTCAGATAGTTACGAGTATATTATTTTGAGTTATTTTATTCGAAGCCTCGCTGGAATTCTCATGAAGCATAGCGCGCCAGCTTATAAAGCAGAAGCCTTGTCAAAATATGCTATACTTCATCAAATGAAGGACTCCACCGACTAACGTTACATATCCACTTTAAATGAAAAAAAAAAAATGAATGACTTACGCCTTACGCGCTTATTTCTTTCGCTTACTTTCGTGCAGAGACAAATAGAAACCCAGCACAAAGCTTGCGACAGGTGTCCACTTTTGGGGCTCTATTTTGGTCGGAACTCATCGAAACAACAGCCAACAGTCGCCTACTGTTGACTGATGAGCGCCTGGTTTGCATTCGGCAAGCAAAACCTGTTTCCGTTTCCGGGACCGCGGACCAATCACAGCCTTTCGTTAAGCTCACTATTCAACAGTAGGCGACTGTTTATCGTTGCAGCCGGCAGCCGGTGACTCCCGAACAAAACTGTGACCGCTAAACTTGCTCCAATTTTCTAACACAGGGAGCATACGGTGTGCTGGGTCTCTATTTGTTTCTGCTTTTGGTGTCATATTTCCCTAATATGCGGGTTTGGAATTTCGCCACCGGAGTGAGTCACCTTATTCAGCTCTGGATATGTAACGTTTTTCCGCTGAAAAACCACATTCGATTTTTTTCGTCGCTTGTAACGTTTTTCGGTGGAGCCCTTCAAATGTGATTTAGTTTATAATCAAAAATCGTTCGGGAAAATGGCAAAATCGTATAAAATATATTATCCCTCAATTTAAACCTATGTAAAACAATCGATCTTCAGGAGGTGCTATTGCACCCCCAAGATATCGATACTTTTGCATAGGTTTAAACGGCAAAAAAAGATGCCTGCCAAATTGCACGAGCCGCCATTGAGGAAAATACACAAGCTGATGAGAATCTAAATAACCTCATCTTCTGTGACATCTATAGAGACTCAATTTTTCCTGCAAAGTTCCTTTCGAGAGATGAAACTTGTAGGTACGAACGAGAGAAAGTGCACCTCACGTAAAATTCGATCATTCGGAGCTATCTCTTTATACACAACACATACTTCACCACGTGTATCTCTATCATTCATCTTGCCTTTAATCCTCCCCTCTCCCCATCCTGTAACATTCTGAATTATCTTGCTACGTTCCCCTTAAACCACGAAGAAATTTAATTTCCGTCCAGGATGTATGGTTCTCCACTTTAGCGCTGTATTCCGCTGTATGTGTGCATGATCAAAGTGAGCGTTGAATTGATCGTTTAAATTGAAGCCATTTACGCATGCAGAGTTCCTGAAACATCAGGTGTAGCCTAAATTAGATACCCTAACTATCTACTCATTCTGATTCCAAGTAAAGAGCTGCCCTTAAGTTTTATAAGGTTTCAAAACTGAAACCTTTGTATTCAAGGAATAGTTCATGAATTTCCCCAACTAGAGTATCAACTGGGTACTGTTTGCTGGTATTTAATATGTGCTACAGCAGCGAATAACGCGCTAAGTGCTCGGTCAAAACAATTAATGCGAAAATAGTTTACAGAACAATAAAGTCTTATCAATTTCATAGAACAATGGTCCTTTTTTTCTTTTTTTTTTCTTTCTATTCTTTTACTTCCTGGCCCTTTTTCTTAAAAGTTATAGCTATTATGCTGAAACTTATACTTATTATACTTATAACGGGGCTCCTGCAAACTTTTGCTATGGAGGATTGAAGGGGTCGTTCTTGCTTAAAAACCTGCAAGAATGACGATGAGCACACTAAAAAGCAAAGACATTATATCATATAGACGCAGTGTATCCTATACCATAACATTGAGCTGGGTGAGGCAAACTTACCGTACACTACAGTAGGCAGACGGGCGAGTCCATTGTTCGAAGTTGGGGGAGGAACCTTCAACTGGTGACAAACAAACGAACATAACCTCTTGATCCAAACTTACAACTTTATAAAAATCGAGATCGCAGATGGATGAAACACTATTTAATGACCATCATTTTGCCAACAGTATGATATAAGATCAAAAAAAGCTTCAAATAACTTACAAAATTGGAAATAGTGTGCAACTTTCATTCACTCTCAAAATGGCGTCGGTTTGTTTGTCACCAGTTTTGCCAGATTATACCTAAAAAAGATTACCAATTTAAGTTTTGATGCAACCGTTGATCAGGCTGATGACTGGTGATCATTTTTGGTGAACATGCGAAGTACCCGCGAGTTTGCCTCAAGGATCTTGTTATGCACTCCGTCTATATGATATAATGTCTTTGCTAAAAAGTCACGAAACTCACTCTCAGAATCGGACTTAATGGCGAATTGACGCAGGTATCATATAGGAGATTCCTATCTAAATTGAGACATATCTCTGTGTTTCTGTAGAGGAAGTGACATAATAGACCAATGGCGTAACGTACAATTTGGCAACTTTGTATTGGGTCCATTTAAATCCATGTAAAAGGTCGAATGCGAAGGTGTTCGCCGAACACCCGATAGTTCGATTTTTGTCATGGGTTTAAATGGACAAACCGCAATGTTGTCAAATTGCACGCTCCGCCACTTTCTTAGACATCATCAGCTGTAGAAGAGGCATGCATTCATGCACGGGTGAACGAGCTTCGATCTTTAAGTTAAGTTTCCATCCTAGAAACGAGGGAGAGAATTTCGGAATTATTTTTTTT
Organism: Trialeurodes vaporariorum; assembly: GCA_011764245.1. Taxonomy (NCBI): domain Eukaryota; kingdom Metazoa; phylum Arthropoda; class Insecta; order Hemiptera; family Aleyrodidae; genus Trialeurodes; species Trialeurodes vaporariorum. The sequence goes on along the minus strand of VMOF01000024.1, from coordinate 4,615,831 downwards.
TATTCAATCTTGTCGGGGTTTTTTTTTTTTTTTTTTTTTTTTCTTGCCCCCCCCCCCCCCCCTCCCTGCAGAATTTTACTATAGATCGTCCATATTTACTCACATGGTCGCATGTCTTGAAAACCTTGCAAGACCTAAAGACCTCGCTGTTATCCTTCCTTTTCGCCAATTTTGGGGTGTGCAGAAGAAAAGGACAGCGATGTCTGTTGGCTCCGTGCAATGTGCATAATGTGGAAACACAAGGTATATGGAAGAACAGGTATGGACAGGAGGCGGGGTTTAAGGGGCTTTCGAGTCTTCCCGCCAAATGATGACGACACACTTGCTTTGGCGATGACGTAGCCGTCACCTACTGCAGTGGCGAGAGATGGGGATCACGGGAGAGTGAGTGAGATAGTTTGAAACGGTAGGCGAATTTATCGCGACCGTCTAGAACATCTGTGACGTAGCCGTCACCTACTGAGATAGGCTCCGCCTCCTGTCCATACCTGTTCTTCCATATACCTTGGTGGAAACAATAGATTCCTCTCATTTTAAAACCTTCGGAAATTGATCGATCATGGGCGGAGCCTGCAATTTGGCAATACTGTGGATTCTTCTCATTTGAATGTATGAGAAACAATCGATTCTTAAGGGGGCCGTGGCCTAATTTCTAATCGATTGTTTCTCATACATTCAAATGGGAAAGAATCCACAGTTGCCTGATTGCTGGCTCCGCCCATGTGATTGATCCTCAAGAGGCTCATTGGACACCTGATCAAACGATACTTTCACATATCTCCAAATGGAAGAGAGCATGGTTGCCACATTGCACGAACCACCACTGGAAAAAATAGACGGTTTTAGTGCGAAGTCAACGGTTAGCCGCAACAACCACAACAAAGCACTCATCGGTCGCAATCGGTTGTGATAAAACTCGCGTAGCGTTCCAAACTATCTCACTCACTCTCCCGTGGCCCCCATGTATATCCATCTCTTTCTAGTATCGAAATTCGTATACAGGGCCTTGTTTCACGACATATTATTATCAAAATCGCATTAAAATACCTCGAGAAATTCATTTCTGCCATAAAATTTCACAAAAGAAGTCTCTATATACGATTTTTTGAAATTAGAGTGAGATGGCAGTACATAGGGGTCACGTGAGAGCGAGAGAGACAACCCGGCTTTGTTTGGAACGCTCATCACCGGCAGTCGCCATTACTAAAACCCTCTATAATCACCAAGAATACTTTGCGAACATTCGAGGATTGCAGGTGTGGCAACCACGTTCATTTGTTATCCAGTGATGGATTGATAAACGTCATGCTCAGAGGCCTTCTCCCCATCCTTTTACCGCATCTCACTCACTTGCTCCTCCCTAACCCCCCCCCCCCCACCTCCCTCACCGATAGCTCCCCGTATTTCTGAAGCAACCAAGATCCGTGGTATCCTAGCCTCCTCTTGGTTGCCAGAACTCCCTCCGTTTTACGATGAACTTCAGGTATTTTTTTTTTCGCAATTTGCAATGTATAGATGATTGCTCCATACAGCTAGATTGAGGAAAAAAGTATCGATCTTAAGAAATCGGTTCTTTTGCATAGAGAGAGAGAGAGAGAGAGAGAGAGAGAGAGAGAGAGAGAGAGAGAGAGAGAGAGAGAGAGAGAGAGAGAGAGAGAGAGAGAGAGAGAGAGAGAGAGAGAGAGAGAGAGAGAGAGAGAGAGAGAGAGAGAGAGAGAGAGAGAGAGAGAGAGAGAGAGAGAGAGAGAGAGAGAGAGAGAGAGAGAGAGATAGAGAGAGAGAGATAGTTTTATTTAACGCTCAATGCGCACGTATTTACAGAAAACAAAAACAATCTTAATTTTAATTAAACAGAATAAGTTAAAGGAACAAAACAAGAATAAGTTAAAATTAAATTAACAAAAAAAGGAGAAGCAGTGCGGATTGAGCAAGAAGGCTGGATTAGGACTATTTAGTCCTCTCTTCCACCCAACCTCCTTGCTCTCACTCATTTGCTTCTAATGAGGCAAGCACGGATATTAAAAAAAATGAAAAACAATAGAGAAATGGTTAAATTTACAGACAAATATAAATAGTTATGGTGACATAGTAAATAAAAGTAAATAAAAGTCAAAAATAAATGGTTTATAAAAGGAAAGAAAAACAGAGAGAAAAGCTAAAGCAAAACAAAAACAAAAAAATATATTCTATGCACAAGTGTGTATAATCGTATGCATGTAATTAAAATAAAATTATTGTACTTTTAATAAATTCTCTAATAGAGTTCAATTGGAAGAAGATGCATCGACCGTAATTCACAATACTAGAGCCACCATTGCGTTGGAGTAGATGGGAAATGAAGAGATTTCCCCATTGGCGGATGCAGGCAATCGTCTTTCTCTCTCCCCTTCCATTTGAACTTATGTGTTAGAAAAGGATAGCAGAGGGGGCTATCACGTGACTTTGGCCCCCTCTTCTGTCCTTTTCGAACGCACGTTTTCAAATGGGAGGAGAGAGAGAAAGACGATTCCCTGTATCCGCCCATGGATTTCCCTCCGACACTCTGACTGTTAAGTATGCATAATGACATTCTACAATCCATCGGTTATCAGTCGAGCAGTAGAACAATGTTTTATAGAAATACTCAAATCGGTTTTGGTGCGTTTTTTTTTTTTTTTTTTATTCATCGAAAGAGCACCGGTGCAGCTCCTTTGCTAAGAAATGAGAGATGCGGGGAGTGCGGTACGGGCGGCATGCACCGATGTATTGTTCAGCATTGGCGGATCCAGCAATCTGACAACAGAGTATTCTTCCCATTTGATTGCATGAGAAATAATCGATTTGTCATGGGGCTGTAGCCCCTCCAAGAATCGATTGTTAATCATACATTCAAATGAGAGGAATGCGCAGTTGCCAGATTGCTGGATCCGCCCATGTTGTTCAGGTCTGAATTCGGAGCAATGGACAAAAGACTGCTGCCGCACTGCCCCTTGATTTGTTTTATTTTTTTGCTAATTGCAGTTGCAACCAGTGCAACCAGTTCATACAAAAATTATGGTGCGGTTTTTCCATTCACCAATGCAGCTCCGATGTAAAGTATCGTGAAAGTTTGATGTGTGGAACGTCCTCTAAGTGGAATATCTCGCCAAGTGGATTTTTTTCTCAGCACCCTAAAACCGCTTATACTCTGACCGCAATGGGTCTGTTGCGTACTTTTGCTACATCAATATAACTCATTGTTTCTAACGTAAAATTCTGCGAAAATAACGATGCGCACATTAAAAACTTTCAACATCCACTCATTAACTCAGAAAATGCCTTCCATTTCAAACAACCCGCGCTACACTAGACACTATATCACCGACTTATAACTATACATAGATGGAAACATCTCGTTTATGTAACCATGAACAGAACTTACAAACATTGGATTGTTTCGTTCAGATGCGTGCATTTCTTATATTATTTTGTAATCTTTGATAAACCGAAAAAACCAAGCAGCAAATGCAATATAACTCATTAATTCTAACGTAAAATTCTGCGAAAATAACGATGCGCACATTAAAAACTTTCAAAATCCACTCATTAACTCAGAAAATGCCCTCCATTTCAAACAACCCGCGCTACACTAGACACTATATCACCGACTTATAACTATACATAGATGGAAACATCTCGTTTATGTAACCATGAACAGAACTTACAAACATTGGATTGTTTCGTTCAGATGCGTGCATTTCTTATATTATTTTGTAATCTTTGATAAACCGAAAAAACCAAGCAGCAAATGCAATATAACTCATTAATTCTAACGTAAAATTCTGCGAAAATAACGATGCGCACATTAAAAACTTTCAAAATCCACTCATTAACTCAGAAAATGCCCTCCATTTCAAACAACCCGCGCTACACTAGACACTATATCACCGACTTATAACTATACATAGATGGAACCATCTCGTTTATGTAAACATGAACAGAACTTACAAACATTGGATTGTTTCGTTCAGATGCGTACATTTCTTATATTATTTTATAACCTTTGATAAACCGAAAAAACCAGACAGCAAATGCAGCCAATAGTTCATGTATTTAGAAGGGAATTCCATAATTTTGTAGTTACGATGTTGTTTACTTTTGCACGGTGGCTCCGTTCCGTCTATTTAGTAGTATACCGGTGCAAATAGTGTCTAGTGTATCGCGGGATGTTTGAAATTGAAAGTGATTTCCTGAGTTAATAAGTGGATTTTGAACGTTTTTAATGTGCGCATCATTATTTTCGCCGAATTTTACATAAGAATCAAGGTTCTATATTGTTGTAGCAAAAGTATGCAACAGACCCATTCTGAGCTTTGGTGTCGCACTAGAGCTGGCCCCCAACCTCTCATTCCTTTGCACCATTTTCTTTACATCGGAGCTGCACCGGTACGTGCTTCTCCGTTGAATAAAAAACCTACCCATCAGCTATATGCATTAACCGGTTGAATCAACCGGTGGTCTGACAACCCTGAGCGCGAAGGCGATGAGCGTGTAACGCGCAGCGTGGAAAATTTCCCATAATTAGATTCGGGGTTTCCCTCGAATACGAAAATGGACCGCTGAGAAGTAAATACGGAACGAAGGAACGGAAGGTAGGAACGAAAGAACGAGGGAACAAGAGACGGGACTGCACGGTGAATGGTCTTGACACGTTTCGGGGATCTATCAATTTCGGAATGGAAATGAAGACGCGGGCGAAACGCGAACCGAACGGACGAACGGATGGATGAAGCGCGAAGAGGTAAGAGAGAGAGAGAGAGAGAGAGAGAGAGAGAGAGAGAGAGAGAGAGAGAGAGAGAGAGAGAGAGAGAGAGAGAGAGAGAGAGAGAGAGAGAGAGAGAGAGAGAGAGATGTTCCTTGCGACGTTACGGTCTTGACATCACCCGATCTCATCGTGATCCTTACGGCCCCGGCTTCACGAGTTTCCGATCCGATTTGAAGGGGGGGGGGGTGGAAGGGGTGTCTTATAAGGTTAGAATAGTCTCCTCTATAAGAGGTATATGCAAAAATGTCACCAACGAGCAAGCTCTCATCATTACCATACCGTCAGAATTGTTTACGGCAGCCGTGTTTCGTGAACACATCGACATTAAGTAGCTCACTCTATCATGTGAAGGAGGAGTCGATAATCAGCCTACCTTGAAGAGGCCTCCACTCCCCCCACACCCATGACCCCACGGCCCCACGACCCACGACCCCCCCCCCCCCCCCGTAAAATATGTTCTGGCAATCGTATCATCAACGCAGTGGAAAAACGGATGACAGCTTGTTCACGCGGTTCAAACTCAATCGTAAGCTCAAATCATGGCGTACAAAGTGGATTTTCCTGGGTTAGCATGATGCGCATTGGGTATTCTTCGCAACAGCGTCATCTCATGAAGTGCTACGAATTATATTTTAACCGAAGGTGGGCTATTGGGGGGGGGGGGGTATAAATGATCTTATCGTAATCGTATCAAGTCGATATCGAGTGCGCATTATTCGTATGAGTGATGTTTATACCTATCGAGTAGGCATTCCGAAACTGCACGCTGTCAATATATGGAGGTCCATTGGCGGATACAGGGGGGGGGGGGCAAACAGGGCGATCGCCCCCCCCCCCCGTTCGACCAAAAAAGGTCTAGGGTCGTCCCAAAATATGAGAGGGTACTCAGAGACAAATAGAGACCCAGCGTACCGTATGCTTCCCGTGTTAAAAAAGTGAAGCAAGTTTAGCGGTCACAGTTTTGGTCGGGAGTCACCGGCTCCAACGATAAACATTGCCTACTGTTGGACAGTGAAGCTCAACAAAAGGCTGTGATTGGTTCGCCGTCCCGGAAACGGAAACAGGTTTTGCGTGTCGAATGCAAACCAGGGCGCTCATCAGTCAACAGTAGGAGTTGGCTATTGTTTCGATGAGTTCCGACCAAAATTGAGCCAGAAAAGTGGACACCTGTCGCAAGCTTTGTGCTGGGTCTCTATTTGTCTCTGAGGGTACTATGGGTGGGTTTTCTGGAGGTCCGCGCTGTAGCAGGACGTTTGAATTTACTTGTATTCAAATGGGCGGAATCGACTTTCTTACCCTGGTTTTTAATTATGCCTATGGTCAACGTTTCCAACCAATTTTGTTTTACAGCCACCAGACTTATTGAACAAGATTATCACCCTATCGATTTGATTTTACTCCACAGCTTTCTGAGAAAATCGCCTCTAAATACGACCCTTTCCCCGCGCTCAAGACCGAGTAATTCAAATTGCATATACGGCGCGAGCGGACTTGCTACCTCCAGGTGGACCTTGACGTGGCCGCATACGTCATACAGGCCTATCGCGGCACGCTTTACCAATACATAAATTGTATTGGATTTCCCCTCCTTTTTTTTTTTTCTTTTCCCTTTTTGAGTTATTATTATTCCCTATTTATTCATACTTTTCTAGGTATGCGTAAATTCGTACGTTTCGTATGTGTTCGGTTTGACATTCAATAAAATGCTGTCACTTATCCAACGTTAGAAGAGGCCACAAGGATCGTTGTGCTACAAACTCAACTTTAACTCGTTTTTTTTTCATCATACGTTTTGTAATAATTGGCCCGAGAGGTTTTTTTTTTTTTCCTTCCTTTTCTTTTCTCTTTTTGAGTTATTATCATTCCCTATTTATTCATACTTTTCTATGCGTAAAATTCGGTACGTTGCTCCTTCGTCCCCGCTCAATTTCCTCTGAAAGTGGAAAATTAACATCCATAAACTTTCTAAACAACAACTTTTCGATGATGCCGAAATGAAGAGCAAACGACCCTCGTCTCGAGACTTCAGAGTCAAGGAGAGACGAGAGCGGTTTCCCTTGAGAAGCGAAAAATAAAATACGCGAGCTCTCGAGTTGGAACGGAAAACATTTGCTTAAAAAATGTTTTTTGAGCACCCGCCTTTCTCCGATCGGTGGAAAACCCTCGAAGCTCTTCAGCTCCTGTTCTTAAATTGACTGGAAGAAAATAATAGCTTCAAGTTGCTGTTCCATGATCAGATTATTTATTACTTTAATTCTTTCCATTAATTTATTTCTCCTGTACAGGTATTAGTTCTAAGTTACTTCAATAGCTTTCCTCAGTAGCGCACCGAGAGTTTCTTCATCTCTATCTTTTCTCCATTAAGAAACGTATGTTAGACAAGGATGGACAACGGGATAATAAAACCTCCTCTTTCAGTCCTTTTCCTACTTATACATTCAAATGGGAAATGAGAGAGATGGGAAAGATCCTGGTTGAACAATGTGCTGTAGAGGATGTCACAAGAATGATCGGACGTGACAACTATACGGCTTGGATGAAAACATTAGCTTCTTATTACTGCTTCTGACCAATCAGGTTGCCATTTATGCATACAGCTGATTTATTTTGGAGTCTGCTATCAAGTATATGGTAAATTTTACCATCATATAGTAAATGCAACGTACCTTGTGGTGAAATGTACCTACAGATTATCTTAATTTACCACAAAGTATAAGTTGCATTTACCATATAATGGTAAAATTCACCATACTTGTTAGCAGACTCCAAAATCAGTTATGCAGATGGTAAATTCTACCAGTCCTTTTTTTTCGGGTAGCACTTTAAAACAGAGACAAACGGAGACCAAACATATGATGCTTCCCGTGTTATGAAAGTGACATAAGGAAAATGGGTTCATTTTTGTTTGGACCAGTGGCGTCGCGTGCAATTTGGCAACAATTTATTCTATCCATTTAAACTCATGTAAAATATCGAATTCAGGGGGTGCGCAGTGCACAAGAAAAATTCGATATATTTAATAAGTTTAAATGGAGCAGTTGCATTGTTGCCAGATGGCACGCGACGCCACTGGGACGCTCAACGAAACAACAGGTGACAGCAGGTGAGCTGTTGTTTTGGTGACTGGTGAGTCCCGACCAAATAGCTGCTATGCGCGCTCCATTTAAACTCATTAAATATATCGAATTTTCCTTGTGCACTGTGCACCCCCGTAATTCGATATTTTACATGCGTTTAAATGGATAGAATACATTGTTGCCAAATAGCACGCGACGCCACTGTTTGAAGCTGATATTTTCATGAAAGCCGTAGAAATGCCGAGTCCATAAACTTTTCTGAAACAACCTACCAAAAAAAAGAAAACATTATCGCTACCCGAATCCACGCTCATCATGAGTCTGAATTTGAATCAAAGTAATTAAAATTGTGGTACCTATAGTTAGAAGAAGTAATCCCTTTTTACTTGATTTTGATTATAGCTATGTTTTTATGCATATGTGACGATCTTGATATTTTCCAAGGGTCCCTCGAATTTTGTCGAGCGGTATTTTTTCCAGACTGCACAGTGCACAAATTTCAGTTATGGCGAATAAAACTGTATTTGGGATGCTGATAACTCTTAAATACTATTCTTTAACCCTTTCAGACGTGAAATTCTTTTTTTGTCCAGAAACGGATTTTTGACCAACATAATTGATTTTCGCTTTGCCTCTTCATCTCAATTGATGGGCGTATTGTATTTTCATGTTTTCCATAAGACTATGTGTTATTCCAATGTCCAGGACTCCAGGTCTGAAAGGGTTAAGCGAACCACTCGGTGTATGGTTGTTTTGAGAATAAAAAACAAAAAAACAAAAAAAAACAGACGTATAAAACAGTCCGTCCTTGAATACTTGAATATTAAACTTGTTGAAGTTGCTATTTTGAATACTTACTCGTAATAAGTTTACCTTTGAAAAATTGGAATAAACAAAGAAAAAGTGAGACATTTTTGCAGCAGTACAAATAAAATCCTCAATTTGTGTGCAACGTAATTTGGAAAATATGCCGAATTTATTGTGTTTAATGCTTCATTTTCATTCACAGGTTATGAATTTTTACAGTCAACATTTCAAACTTAAAGCACATAAATTGGAATCGCAAAAATAAATATTGAGCCGTAACTAATTAAGCTGACGCATTAAGGGCGGCTCGTGAGTTATTGCGATGTATCTATATCTCATTCATATTAATCTAGGAAAAGTATCGATCCTCAGAGGAACCAATCAATCGATACTTTGCATGGATTCCAATGAAAGAGAAATGATGATCGATTGTTCACGCAAGCTGCCCGCTGAGATGCGTTCAAAATTAAAAATATGAACCGCACGAACGGTGGCTGAGTCGCAACAGACATGAGTTACACACGGTTCAATGCGCGATAAAAAGATTATGGATTTCGTTATTTCTTCCAAGTTAATAAGCTAACATTTCACCGAAAGTAATCTTTTTTTCAGCGCACACCGTACTGCTCTATTAAACGTTGAATTTCAGCCCATCGTACTTTTAAAACGCTTTGCAACACGCTGAAAAAATGTACAGTTTGATCTTAGGTATTTTTTAATCTATGGCCGCCGCATCCGTGCAGCGTCTATTTTTTAGATTATTCATTTACAGCTGTACATTTTTCCAGTCCCGTCTGTAACGGAGGTACTAAAACAGTTAACTACCGATATACTGCTATGTAACGTATCAGCCCCCAACAAATGTCGCTCCCATTAAGACTAGCCCATCTTCTAGTAGGCTGGAAAAAAAAAAAACTGCGCTAGACAGTAGAAACTTACAATAAAAAAGGGAATATTCAGCATGTACATCCAAACAATGAAGTGAATAAGGGAGCGAAAGCAGTAGCGTAGCATGCAATTTGGCAACGTTGAATTGTGTCTATTTAAACCCTTATAAAAGGTCGAACGCGAAGGTGTTCACCGAACACCCAACACTTCGATCTTTTTCATGGATTTCAATGGACGAACTACAACGTTGCCAAATCGCACGCTACGCCACTGCACTGCAGAGCTGCCGATTTGCGTAGCTTTAATGACATTTTTAACTTCACTGATGATTCAACCGGTTGAGAAAAGATTACATAGTTCAATTCAGTGTGTGACTGTAATGCACGAAAATACTCTGATCTGTAATCTTTTTTCAATCCGTGGAAACGCCGTTAATTAATTAAAATATCCGCAAGTTTTCAAAGTTATCGACGACTCTAACGGTTGAGAAAAGATAAATTAAAGACGCTAGTATTTTCGTGCATTACAGTATGATACACTGAACTAAACTCTGTAATCTTTCCTCAACGGGTGGAATCTACGGTGAATTTCAAAATGCCATTAAATCTACGCAAATCGGCAGCTCTGCTGCACTGGGCGAAAGACAGGAGTAAAATGGGGCTGTTGCAAACTTTTGTTTTAAGGAAATGATTAGTCCAATCTGATGTGAGATCCAGCGAAAATCAAGGAAATCACACTAAAACAGTCTAAGATTCAGTAATAAACTCACATAAACTGCTATAGCGGCAAGTTCGTAATGCCAGTTCAACGCAGGTATCATGGGAGATGCCTGTCTATTATGTCACTTTTTCTATAGAAACACAGAGATATGCCTCAATTGAACGGTTGAGTGCAAGAAGGACCTGAGTAAGCAAAATGCATTTTGAGAAAATCGCGTTTAAAATTTGAAACTACCATCTATCAACCTAGAGATACGTGCACAAAAAATCACATAACTTGGTGAATTTTTGAGCTATATTGTCATGACATTTTGGGAATATGATACTTAAGATGCAATGTATTGACTAAAATTATTGTTTGGATTTCAAATTGATGTGAGCAAATGCACCCGACCGTTCAATTTAGATAGGAATCTCCCTTGATACCTGCGTCTCTCCAGCATTAAGCCCGATTCTAAGAGTAAATTTCGTGATTTTTTAGTGTTCTCATCGCATTTTCAATAGGTTTTAATGCAAGAATCAAACTCTTCAATCCCCTGTAGCAAAAGTTTGCAAGAGCCCCCATTTGCTGATTTTCAAGAGGCATTCACGATTTCTCTGCACAATCTGGCAACAACGAATCGGAGACCAAGTCGCCTGAAACTCTCAAAAAGCTTTGTATTTATTGTATAACACTATAACAGTAGCATGTACGTGTGCTTGAACTCTTCCTCCTTCTACACCCTCAAGACAGACAGCTTCTGTTCTCTGATGCTCCTTACATCGCATCGCCTGGCATGGATCAAATTTTACGGTAAGCTGCGACTAAATTGAGAGAGATGAGAGGTCTGATAGAATTGTTGTGATGCGCCCTCAATATTTTACGATGAGACACAAAACACAAAACTGCTGGAGCACTGGGGTTGGGGAGCAGCTTTGCTGAGCCGTACGCTTATCGCGGCGGAGAAGTCAGGAGCTCTCGCGGAGTAGCTCTCTGTCGTCGCTGTCGTCGACTTGCACAATCACAATCATGCACAGCGTTACCAGTTTTTAGGGAAATATCAGTTGATTTTCCATAAGGATCAATGTAAAATCTTTTGTTATTTCCCTAAAATTTGGCAACGCTGATCATGCACCTAGGAGACTCGGGGCCGGGTTCGGTAGAGGGATTGTCAAGTTAGTTGCTTCAATTGCATTCCCGTGTTGCCAAACAATGAGCTATAACTTTAGAGTGGCACATCAAGGAACGTTCCGCTGGCTCATTGTTGTCACCTAGGGCGCCGCCATCTTGCCATAAAAACCTATTTTGAGGTTAAATTTTGTAGGTAGTTTCCGGTCGTTCCGTAAACAAACTCAAGTAGGCCTCTTGAACGACATAACTGTCCGCGAAAGCACCAAACATCAGTGCTTTTTTAACCCTTCACTGCATGGGATTTTTTTTTTTTCAACCAAAACTGGATTTTTCGATTCATTAAGTGGTCACATATATGGGAAAAATAGCAAAAAAAATAATTAGACAGTTTTTCGGTGAAAATTCTCATTTTTCCATTTTTGTCTTGTTTTTTACAAGTGCTATAACACCATAAGAAATGGCGAGAAAAAAAAAACAATTTTTTTTTTCAAAATTTTCAAAAAAATAAGAATTTTTTCCTTTAATTGGATTTTTCAAAGAGCAAATGCCAGAAGCTTAGTAAAAATAATGAAATTGGGGTTGAATTGGATACGGGGACAAATTTTCCCCCAACCATGATTTCTTTTATTAAATGCATTATAATGAGTGCTGGTGGTCTTTTGAAAAATGTTTGCGCCCCTTTTTATGTTTTCTTATAATGTGACACTGGTGATACAATTTGAAATAAGTCAAAATATACATTACAATGTCTGATATAGGGCTTTTTATATCATGTATCACCAGTGATACACTATGCAGTGTAGGGTTAAAATATATTTCAATGTATTTCAATGAATTTTCTTGTTACATACATTAATAGTGTGCTAATCAATAGTATTTGGGACTCTGATTTCAAAAATGATATCATTTTCTACTTAACTTGTCCCGATTTTACGCATATTCTACTTTTAAAAAATGTTCGTGGTAAAGTTTAAATTGTGGAAAAACTAGATTATTTCGATCAAAACTAAGGCCAAATTCGAACTTGGCTGGTCAATTTACTTCGGTCTTCATGCTGTTCACGCGATTGCAAGTCTAATATTACAAGAAAAAAGCCATGGTTGTGTCTAGGGACCCTCGTTTTGTATTCATTGGGGCCGGACACCTATGTCGTTAGAGCGTAAAAATCAACAAACTCGGGCATCGCCGGAAAGGACTTGGAAACGACCTACAAAACTTAACCTCAAACCTTGGAATCTGCCGTCCAAATTCCGCTTTTTCCCGGGATTCCTTCTACCCTGTGTGGCACAAGGTGGACGAATCCACTGCCACTCTAAAGTTATAGCTCATTGTTGCCAAATCAGACACCAGCTACAGCTGCCGCTTTGATGTATATATGTATTTCGGTTGAACCAATGAGCTATAGCGATAGATAGGATTTGTGGGACGTGATATAGATGGTGTTTGTTCGAAGTCAACGGTTAGCCAACCATGCACTCATCGGTCAAAATCGGTTGCGATACAACTCGCGTAGCGTTCCAAACTATCTGACTCACTCTCCAGAGGCCCCCATGTATCTAGGCTATAGTAGACCATGTATTTTAAGACACCTAGTTAGCCTTAATGGAAAGGCCAGTAGTAGAAGACAAAATATACAAGGGGTGGGAAAAATTAAAATTAAACAATAATATAAGTCATCAGAATGTAGGCTGCTTGCAAAATAATCAGAGACGAAAGAGTTAGCAGGAACAATGAAGAAGTTCACCCAAAGATTACTAAGCTAAAGAGATATGCGGCAAGTCCTATCCGCGCCATGTTAGAAAACCGTTAATCGACATTTCGTAAAAAAAAACGCCTTCAATTAGGCCGTGATACAATACGGCGTACCATCTGGTGGACCATTTTTCGTAAACATTGCTTTTACTGCTGTTACTGGAAATAAATTCAAGGCACACACTTTTCTGTTTTTTTTTTTTTCTTTACAAACACGTTTACAAAATGGAAAAGGTGAAGGGAAAATTTTAACCACTAAAAGAACCACTAAAACTTCAATCAAAAGTCATTTACTGGTAGCCGAACGCACTTCGGTTACTTTCAGAAGGCCGCAGAAAATCGCCTAATTTGTTTACAAAAATGGTCCACCAGATCGTATGCCAGTTTGCATACTTCGTAGGAGTCGATTAACAGTTTTGAGCAGTTCTGCCATATATCTTTAGCTTAGTAATCTCTGAGTTTACCAGACCGGTCGAAATAGTGACACGAAGTTGAGTTTTGCAAATCTTTTAACAAATGTTTGGTTTTGAACAGAACTGAGTGCATTCAGGAGTGTTCATGACAGTCAGTACAGTCCTATGGAAGTAGCTTTGATCGCAAACATTCAATTCACACCATAGGGTGTCCCAGAAGTCTTTGCCTGGCCCAAATTAAAGATTACATAACTCACATACATTACCAAACAATAGCGCTGTGCTCATTAACTTGAGGTGAGCAAAAATCCTCAGGTTAATCAATAAAAAATGTACATACAATTGGTAAAACTAGCAGATCTGTTGTTTGTCGATGTAAGTTATACGTGTTATTCGACTTTGGTCTGGTAAGGACTTCTGAGACACACTGTACATATGAGCGCAATAAAAGTTGTGAACTTTACTTATGCTCCGTATCAAAAACCACCAACAGCTTTACAGAGGAGAGCCGAGCGGTAAGTGAGAGTGAGAGTATCCGCGGAGTAAAAAACGCCTGCAAAAACAGAGCATGCAACACCATATCCTAGGAGCAGCAACAGTTATCTCATTAAAAGTTATGTTTGAAGAGCACGGAAGTTCAGATAGAATCCTGCTCGTCGCATTTTACGCATATTTAGTGAATGCTCGTGGAAAACTAAAAGGGTATTACTACCGTAAGTTTAAGTTCTGTATTCCCCTCGACAGACATCAAAAGATGACATGCTCAAAAGCGCGAATTTATTTGTATATTGGATGACTCGTTCAAAATGAAGTGTAAATGTTTCTATGTCGTTTACAGCAAAATTTGTTCTTTATATAATTAAAAAAGTGGATGCAGAGGACTTTTTTTTATGAATGAAGTGCAGGGAAATGACTACTCTCAAAGGTTTGATTATACTATATCTCCACTATAATAGTTAATGTCTGGTCATTATTTTATGATCCTAATCGTTACGACAGCCAAACGATTAAATTTATAAGGTGAAAATTGAGTGTCAAAGCCATGCCTCCTTTTTTTTATTTTAGTTTCACCTTTAATTTTTATTTTTATTTTTTTATTTTTTGTCCCTGTTTTTCGTGCTTCGTTTCACTGGTTAAGTGTGCGAGAGGTAGGAGGGTCTAGCGGACTATTTTTACGGTTCTCACCGCGGCTGTTTCAGATTTCGTCGTTCCACCGTCGTAATATGGTCTGAGATCCAAAAAAAAGTGGCCAAAAATCAGCGAAAAATAGTCATCAAAAATCATCGTTTTCGACCTTTTAAGGTTAATTTAAGACTTTATGGTGACACTTTTAAGTTTAAATTACTTGTTAAAAGTGTTCTCTGTAGTTGAAATCGGGCTTAAAAGTTTATAAATGACGAATTTGTAAGAAATTCATTTTCTGATTTTTGGCCACTTTTTGACGGTCTCAGACCATAGTGCGTCGCGTCGAGCTCGGAACGCCCGGTGTCCAATTTCGGCATAATTATCCTTGATATTTTTCCAAGTAAAAACACGAGATGAAGATACCCAATTTCCTCGCATTTGCAACACTTTTATCTCTCCTCAGAGACCATAATGAGACGGGTTGGTTTTGCTTTGGCGCTGTTCCTGCTTTGTGTAAAAAACTGGAAAACTTTCACGACTCACTTTCTGTAAGGAAAAAGGCAGGCTTCCTTTCTCTCTTCTATATATCGCGTACTACTGCACGCAGACTATTCAAAGGAGCTTTGATGAGGGGAAAAAGACAGTGGCGGCTCGTGCAATGTGGCAACAATGGACTCCCTCCATTTAAACCTATGTAAAATAATCGATTCTTTGGTGAGGCGCTGTGCCTCACCTAGAATCGATCTTTTAGCACAGATTTAAATGGCAAAATAGCACTGTTGCCAGATTGCACGAGCCGCTACTGGAAAAAGAATGTCTAACTATGAAAGTAACCACTATGAACAAATTAGCATACGCATTATATTTTTGGATGCGGCGAAGAATTTATGTTCGAGAAAACGAGGAGCTTCAGTAATCGATGAATGCTTTTGAGAATTATTCGGTTGAATAACAAGTATTACCTTTATGCGTGCTTGCTTTCCGCTCGTCCAGCCGAAACGAGCTCTGAGCGGTCTCAATAGGAGCGACATTTGTTTTTCCAGTGCATTGAATTAAATTCAAAAACTCAGAAACTAAATTTACACCCATCTCCTCAAAGACCACCTATTTTAAACTGTAGGAATAAATGAAACTCAATGAACTTAAAACATAAATTATGTAAAATAACTAAAGTTGATTATTTTTCTGCGCCTTGAGTCTGCGTTTCAATGGAGCGACGAGTATTTTGCAAAATTTTGAAACAAAGTAACATGCAGCATGAATGGGTCTGTTGCAAACTTTTGATACAGCGCTATAGAGTGTTCAATCCCAAGGTTATAGATTAAAGAGGTATGCTCATCTGACTTCGCGCTACGAAGTCAGTAGCGCGCAGTTCAAAATCCAGATCCAAGATGGCCGGAAAAAGCAGAAAACATTGTATACTCTTTCCAGAAAACATTGGGATCCGTCTCCACAAAAGCAGAAAATAGTCCGATGTTTTCTGGAAAGAGTATACAATGTTTTCTGCTTTTTCCGGCCATCTTGGATCTGGATTTTGAACTGCGCGCTACTGACTTTGTGGCGCGAAGTCAAATGAGCATACCTCTTTAATCTATAACCTTGGTTCAATCCCATGTAAAATCGCGTGAAAAGACCATTGGTGGCATCAGAAAGTCATAAAATGCAGTATAAAACTCACGAGAGACGTTTAATGAAATACAAGATGGCGGTAAAATATTGAGCAACCTGTATGCATGCCTCACGAACATCCGAGGATAGCCAACCTCACAATATCGATTACACCGTATCACAACGTAAATAAACACATAACCTCTGAAGCTGTGAGGTTGTCAACGTTTGCAATCCTTGGATGCTAAAGGTGCATGCATACAGATTGCTCGATATTTTACCGCCATCTTGGATTTCATTAAACGTCTCTTGTGAGTTAATTATCGCATTTCACGACTTTCTGATGCCACCAATGGACTTTTCGGGCGATTTTACATACGATGAAACACTCTTTATCGTCGTAGCAAAAGTTTGCAACAGACCCATTCCCATTTAATCAAAAACAACGGATGAACACACTAAGAGCCCTCAAAATCAATTTGTAAGAGTGAGTCCACGGTAGGTAACAGGACTTTTAATCATTATAGCTACTCCAAAATGTGTCATATCAATCTTTCATCATTAGAACCCAAAAAGCTTGAGGTCGTTACAGATTACTTCGCTTCTGACAGTTCTTTGCTAACGTGAGCAAATTACTATGTTACATTTTCTGCGCAGATTCGCTCCGGTGTTACTACCACCATGAAAACATCGACCCTTCTCACACAAATCACTAGAGCTTTGTGCTGTCTAAAAGACACGTCTAACAAGCGTAAGTTGTGAATTTGTTATCCTTCACTACTTGCTATTGTTAGCCAAGTCTATTAGGCGGCACAAAGATCTAGTCATTTGCGTGAGGGAGTAGGGGGAGGTATTCGATGTTTTCATGCGGATAGTAATGCTGGAGCAAACTTTAAGTATAGGAAGACGTAATATCAGCCTCCCACTCATGTAAACAAAGAGAGCTGTCCATATCGAAGTTATTGGCAGTTAGTTTTTTTTTACATAATACAGTCGTTGCGGATGCGCTGATGAAATTTATGGGTTTTAAAGCTGCATCTACGACTTTGTGAGTGGATTTTGGAGATTCTCAGTGTGTTTGTCGTGTTTTATTATTTTTTGTTTTTTTTTATATACATATATATATTTTATTCACGGTGTATATTTACGCTCCACGTTTCCGCAGAAAACCCTATGCATTGATCCCAGTTGTACTATCTTTGTATTCATTAATACTACATAATTTATTTTCTCTATACATTTTAACATCAACATATTCTGGACACCTCTTTTTTAATAAACTCTGATTGCATTAAATGTTTAAATTAGCATTTTTATGGGACCAAAACTTGATGTGCAACTGCGTGCGACTAAAAATTAATTTACGAATACGTCAACAAAATTTAAATCTTTTATAATATTTCAGGGGTCGTTAACCTGTCCTTTTTCTTTCCTTCCTCCTCTGCCACCCGCCACCCAGGAACCAATATTTCACTGACCAACTTCCTAGGGGAGTGTGGAGGTGCCCCATTTTCAACCCCCCCCCTTCACCCTCTTTCGACGCCTCCGACGGCAAAACGCACAGTTGCCAGCTTACATGACCGGAAAGAACCAAAGGCGCGTGACCAGCGAATAAATCATGTCCACGAATTGTACTTTGCTGATGTACGACGAACTAAATAATTTCAGT
Organism: Trialeurodes vaporariorum; assembly: GCA_011764245.1. Lineage (NCBI taxonomy): Eukaryota > Metazoa > Arthropoda > Insecta > Hemiptera > Aleyrodidae > Trialeurodes > Trialeurodes vaporariorum. The sequence continues at coordinate 4,597,879 of VMOF01000024.1, read as the reverse complement.
TCAGATCAGTGGCGAGGCTTGAAATTTGGCAACGTTCCTTTTTTCCCTTTTAAACACATTAGAAAGGTCGAAACATCTGGTCATCGCCGATGACCGAAGGATTCGATTCTTTCAGTGAGTTTAAATGGAGAAAGTACATCATTGTCAAATTTCACGCCTTGCTTCTGGTCCAGATACTACTATACTCTGTTCACGATGAGAAGGCGGGTGAGAATTCAGGAGTAATGCACTATTTAGCAACAGTGCGGCTCTACCGGCTACTCCAACCCTTCGCAGTGGCCGTTGTTCTTCCGACTTCTCTCTTGGCACGGAGGATTTCCAAGAACCGACAGACTCAAAAATTTACACACGTCCAGAAAAATTGCGAACGGTCAAAAATTCGAAAAAACGGACGAAATTTTCTCCCTAAAGATCCAAAACTAGGCAAAAAAAGTCGACTTTGAATATTGATGACTCTCATAAATTTGGTATTAGACGATATATCCTGAATTTAATTCGGACTGAAAAATACGAACTTCTGAGAGTCATCAATATTCAAAGTCGACTATTTTTTTTTGCCTGTTTTGGCCCTTTAGGGCGAAAATTTCGTCCAGTTTTTCGTTTTGACTGTTCGCAATTTTTACTGGAGGTGTGTAAATTTTTGAGTCTGTCGGTTCTTGGAAATCCTCCGTGCCAAAAGAGAAGTCGGAAGAACAACGGCCATTGCGAAGGGTTGGAGTAGCCGGTAGAGCCGCACTGTTGCTAAAAAAGTGCATTACTACCTGAATTCTCACCCGCCTTCTTATCGTGAACAGAGTATAGTAATACTCATCACAACGAATGTAAGCGTTGCGAGCGGTCATATCTTTCAAAGGATTCGACAGATATTTTTAAAGTCGCCGGCTGTCTTATCGACGACCAGAGTTGGGCAAAAATTATTCGGAAATTTTTTGGTGAGTCAGGCAACGCCGAGCCATCGAATTCATCTACGAATAATTTCTACAGTTGACCTATACCTTCCGTGTATTTTCCAATTATTGCGGCTCGTGCAATTTGGCAACCATGCTAATTTTCCATTTAAACTTATGCAAAAGTATCGATATCTTGGGGGTGCAATTGCACCTCCTGAAGTTCGATTGTTTTACATAGGTTTAAATGAAGAGAATCCGTTGTTGCCAGATCAGATTGCACGCGCCGCCACTGGTATTTTCCTTTCCTCAACTCAGATAGAAAATCCAGTTTTCAGTGTTGCCGGAGTCATTGGATTATTTCTCATTAGTTGGTTGCTCAACTCTGTCGACGACAGAATTTGAGGCGGTTAATAGCGCCGGCAAAATGTCGTCCAAGCAACAAATTGTATTCTCATAATGGGGCTCTTGCAAACATTTGCTATAAGCAAATGAATAGTCCAATTTGATGAAAAAAAAAAAAAAAAAAAAAAAAAAAAAAAAAAAACAGAGAAAATAACGAAAATCGAACTAAGAAAGTCTAAACTTCAGTCATAAACTCAGTAAACTGTTAAAACGTTGAGTTCGTAACGGCGATTCAACGCAGGTATCATGGGAGATTCCTGTCTAATTTGTCACTTTCTATAAGGAAACACAGAGATAAGCCTCAATTTAGATAGTAATATCCTATGAAACCTGCGTCTCTCCGCCATAAAGCCCGATTCTGAGAGTAAATTTCGTGATTTTTTAGTGTACTCTTCGTGATTTTTTAGTGTACTCATCGGCATTTTTACAGGTTTTTATGCAAGAATTAACTCTTCAATCCCCTATATAGCAAAAGTTTGCAAGAGCCCTATTCCAAGCTAGATGAATGGGGGGGGGGGGCAACGTGTGTTGCCCAGACGACATTTGGCTGGTGCAACTACCTTCACTTTATTGCCAAGGAATAAGGATACAGTGGATGTTAGCAGAATTTAATTATTATTATTTTTTTTTTTTTTTTTTTTTTTTTTTTTTTTTTTTTTTTTTTTTTTTTCGCGTGTACTGGCAGATGATTTCTGGAACATCCTGTACTGTGTTCTCAGCACGAACCGCTCGCGCACTGCATCTCCCGTGCGCTGCACTAACTGCGTTGTACTCCAACCCTGGCAAATAAATAAATATTGGAACAAATCGCTCCGGAAAACTTGAGAATCTCTGATCATGGTTAAGTTTAAACTCAACCTTTAAAATTGACGGTTCCGCGCTTGAGTTGGATGGTGTTTGTCGTAAAACTTCATCGTTAAATTCGCCGCTTGAGTTTGTACCTTTAGATCCAATCGCTTTCACTTGCATTAATAATACTCCCGGAAAGGAACTTTTACCCTCCTCCATGTCGATACGTGTTCGCCTTAGATTACTCGAAAATATTATCAAAATATCATCTCGCAAAACCCTAAATAAACCGAAATGTGGCCGAACCCTAACATGTCTTTGAAATTCAGTTGACTATGTAGTTCTACTCTATATACTTGTTCACAGTTTAATGGTTACACGTGTTTTACCATCATAATCAAATAAATATTTCCATCCCATATATATGAAGATATGTTTACAATGCGCAAGTTTTTAACAGACGCTTGCTGTAGCGAGAGTACATATATGCAAAATACTCATTCTAGAAGCTCCAGCAACATTAATAAACACAACAGATCACAAAAAAAAAACAGATAAAAGCACTTTTGTGGCGCTGTAACCCCCCCCCCTTCAAATAAAAAAATGACCCGGCAAAATACTTTTTAGCTGAACCGACCAAATCTTTGGTTCACCCAGCAAAAGCTTTTTAGTTAGGTGTACAAAACCTTTGGTCAGCGGCCACGGCGTCGCGTGCAATCTGGCAACGCTGCATTTTGTCCATTTAAACCCTTGTTAAATATCGATTCAAGGGAGTGAAAAGTCCATTGGTGGCAGCCGAAAGTAAATGCAATAACAAACTCACAAGAGACATTTAACTGAAATCCAATAAGGCGGTAAAATATCGAGCAACCTGTATGCAAACACCGTGAACATCCAAGATGGCCAACCTCACAACATCGATCACAACCAATCAGAACGCAGACAAACTCATAACCTCCGATGCTGTGAAGTTGTTAACGTTGGCCATTATGGATGTTCACGGTGCTTGCACGCGGGTTACTCAATATTTTACCGCCATCTTGGGTTTCAGTTAAACGCCTCTTGTGAGTTTAATATTGCATTTTATGACATTCTGATACCACTGATGGACTTTTCACGTGATTTTACTTAAGATTTAACATCCTATATCGCTGTAGCAAAAGTTTGCAACAGACCCATTGTCGGAGTAATAATGTCAACTTTTCAAAATCATTGTTACTGTTCGGCACGATTTGAGGAAACAATTCAGACATAGGCGCCCGCAGCGGGGGGCAAGAAGGGGCACCTGCCCCCCTCCCCCTGGAATTCAAAAAAGTGAAAATTTCACGGTAAAAAATGAAAGGAAAAAAGGAAATGCAATGTTAATCAAAGGAGTAATAGTTAACAAACTTCATTATTTGTTTATTTTGTCATTTCAACTCATTTTTTTGTAAGGAATAGTAGAATTAAACATTTTCCTTGTTATCATTTTCGTCTGCTGTCCCTTTATCCATTACATCAAACACGTCAAAATTATAACTATTATGTGATACACCTACCATGACTTAGTAATTGTACACCGTTTGGATGGGAAAAAAAATCCATTTTCCCCCGGGGGGGGGGGGGGTCTCCTAGACCTTCCATTGAGGTTCAACAATTTTGCCCCCCCCCCCTTGGAAATTTTTCTGCGGGCGCCCATGAATTCGGAGCTGCCGTTTTGCGTATAATTAAAGACATTTTTCAATTCACCGATAATTCCACCGGTTGAGAAAAGATTACACAATCCAGTTCAGTGTCTGCCTGTGATGCACGAAATTACTCGCATCTGTAATCTTTTTTTCAATCGGTGGAATCATCGGTGAATTAAAAAATGCGATTAAGTATACGGAAAACGGCAGCTCTGGAAAACATTGATACGTGAGGTGACATGATGGCAAAGTTGAGAATAAAGCTCAAACGGCGCACAGCTAAAAGCCCAAACGGCGCACAGCTGAAAAGATAGATACTCGGCACACACATACGCTTATCCACACAAGAATATAAGATAAACGCCGGACAAATACAAAAGCAAACGGAAGAAATCTTGGAGCGGTGATACGGAGTAGCATCGGGTTGTGGCGCGGGGTGGGGGAGGGGGGAGGGGGTGGAACAATGTTCGAACCCCATGTAAATCAGCCAGGATAAATAAGTAATGGAATTGTGTCAATACGAAGCGAGAAAGCGGAGGAGGTGGGGGAGGGGGAGGGGGAGGGGGGAGGGGCACTCCGGGGATTAGATTTAATCACCTTTTTCACGGTTGCGACCATCCGTCAAAGTACTTTCTCGTGACGGGATCTAGGGAACCTTTTATTCGCTACGATTATACATTTGATTTTCCTCAGTAATGGGTCCCCCCATTCTTTTTCACCAGCCCCCATCCCCCCCATCCACCCTCTCCCCCTTTTCCGCCACGCTCAACGCAACGGTAGCGGGGGAAAAAAATAAGGACTGAACGAATTCAAATTTAAACTCCATAAGTTTTCCCATTACGAAACGCTCTCTTGGTGCGCGAGTGGAGTTCCTGATGTCAGCCCTTCACCCGCATCCCGTCTCTGCAGCTCCTCCTGCGAGGCCCCGAAATCCCTGAATTCACTCTGCCGATCCTTATCTGCGCAGATTTAATTATCTCTATACGAGAGCCGTTGCCGAATTTGATCAGATTTGTTTTTCATCCTTTCGGCTCCAATGGAGCTCTTGCAAGGTTTTGCTGTAGGCAAATAGACAATCGAGTCTTGTGTAAAATGCTGCAAAAATCCTAACCTACACGGAAAAAAAAGGATGTGCTCCAGACACGATCTATATACACACTAGTACGTAACGTGCTCAGAGCACAAACATTTCAGGTTCTGGACACGACGGGATGCGTTTCAGACGCAAACTCAACCTAAATAGATTGCGCTCAGAACTCGTTCCCGTACTGGTGTGTACATTCGTGTCTAGAACACGGAAAGTTTGTGTCTGAAGCATGAACATTTTTTTCTGTTTATAGTTAGTCATTAAAAAAGTCTAAAACTCACTCCTCACAGAGAAAACTTAACTTGAAATTTCGGGTGACCACCCTTGCATGCAAAGAGTGAACAAGAGTCGCAATTGAATGGAAGGCCTGCTTGGTCAACGCAGATAAGGGTTCGGAACGCGGGCTGGCCTCTGATCGGCTGTTAGCCTGGTGCGAAACTGTTTCATGCCATATGGAAATTAACACGGCGGGGTTTTCGTTCCGGGACGTTTATCTCGAAACATGTGCAAAATTTCCTGTAAACAGTTAAAACGAGTCGATTTAGCAGAATTTTCCAAACAAATTGATTGGTCATAAGTTCCACTTTATTGCAAATTCGAAGACTGTTTCAGTTGAAAAGTACGCACAATAGTGAGTTACTCAAACACTGCTCAAACACACGCCAAGCATGAAAGCACACTATTGTGCGTACTTTCCATCTGAGACAGTCTTTTCGAATTTTCAATAAAGAGGCACTTATGACCTATCAATTTGTTCGGAAAATTCTGCTAAATCGACTCGTATAATTGTTTAGAGGCAATTTTGCACATGTTTCGAGATAAACGCCCCGGAACGAAAACCCCGCCGTGTTAATTTCCCTATGGCATGAAACAGTTTTGCACCAGGCTTACAGCCAATCAGAGACCAGCCCGCGTTCTGAACCCTTATCTGCGTTGACCACGCAGGCCTTGCATTCAATTGCGACTCTTGTTTACTCTTTGCTTGTAGATATGTATGCAGATATGGGTGCTCGGATTCGCACCCCAAACAAAAGAACATAACCTATACGAATTTGAACGGTGAGATTGGAGAATTTGCTTTCAAAAAGTAAATTTGAAAGTTCATTGATACATATTTTGTCGCTAGGAGCACGGTTATAACAACAGAAAAGTTCTACGTTGCGTAATAAACGAGAAAGACGGCACTCGATTTAATATCCTGTTCTTTTGTTTGGGCTGCAAAGCTTACGTAGTGCTAACTTATACGCGGTGGTCCATCTGAACTTTGAGTTTAGCTTTCTCTACGAGGAGTGAATTTTGGACGTTATAAATGATTTCATCGTTATTTTCGTAGCATTTTACATCAGAATTAATATAGGCCAATTGTCTATAGCAAAACCTTGCAAGAGCTCCATTTCGTCTAAACCCTATGGAAGTGTTCTAAATTCATCGGGCCCGGGAGGTCTTTGAACTGAAATAACAAATAAAACGGAATGCAAATTAAAACCAAACGATCGATTAACCATTTCTATAACATTCTTTGCCAAAATAATGAATATTTCGTGAAATATGTGCTTTCTAGGCGAAAATGGATGAAAATCTTCGGTAAACCAGTGTACACCGATTCTTCCAATGATCTACTTCAATGCAGCAGGTGTACACCGGTCTACCAAAGATGTCCTTACATTTTAGCCCAGTGAGCAAGTATTTTACAAAATCTTCATTATTTTAGGGCTTGCGTATGCTTGGCCGTATACGTCGCGCTATTTATTCGTTTCAACAGCTCATTGATCAAGCTAGTGGTTACTTGAAGCAAATATTACTAATATTATTTTAGGAGTATCACTAGGGCTCATATATAAATCGAATCGATAATATTTGCTTCGACCGCGGTTGAATTACCGATGGGTCGTAGATTGCCGTGAAGAAATAAAACGGCTGCGCACCGCTGCGGTTACCCAGAGGTTGTAATAAGTTGCCACCAGTGGCGTAGAGTGCGATTTGGCAACGTTGCAGTTCGTCCATTCAAACCCATGAAAAAGATCGAAGTGTTGGGTGTTCGGTGAACACCTTCGCATTCGACTTTTTACATGGGTTTAAATATGAACAAAATACCACTTTGCCAAACTGCACGCTAAAAAAAACCCGTTGGCATGACGTGATTTACGATAAGTTCACAGTGATCTTTGACCGGCTGATGATACCTCCAAAAATGCTGACTTGCGGTCATTCAATCCGGCAACGTAGCAAAGCTCACGAAACTCGTCAGATGTAAATCTTTTCCAAACGGTAGTGCGGCTCACGATGGCGACTTTTAGATAAAACAAACTTCAAAGCGTTAATGGAGTTTTAAATAAATTAAACTGCCCGCTCTAGAAAATGGGACGTCTTAAACCACTCAGTTTAGAGAAAACTTCGGCCTCCCCCCTACTTCCCCTCTCACCGCCTTCTTCCCTTTCGACTGCTTCATCCTGTTCCATCCAAATCTGGTCTCTGCTCCCCCTCCCTTCTCCCTACAAAGCAAACCAATTTAATCGAAATTCGGCTCATTTAGATTCCAAATAAAGTGATGATTGGAGACGTGGAGTGGGGGGGGGAGTCCAATTTTAAGCATAGATCAGAATTAAAAGTTAAAGGTTATTGTGGTGAGATAGCACGAAAACCACGCGCTTAAACGATAAATTTTATATGTCAGTTCCAATCCTGAGTGCCTTTGACCCTTGCCCTTAAAACCATTCGACCCATAAAACACACATCTTTTATAAGTTTTCTAAAACTGGATTTATTTTAAACTGTTTCCTCAATTTTAAATCCTCATGCACAAAATATCATTGGAGGTAAATAAATAATAAAACGTCCTGAGAGAAGAAAGTAAAAGTAAAATCCTAATAATCATCCTTACTATTGGCGTCCCGTACAAAGCTTTCATTTCGTCCACTTAAACTCGAGTGATTATATCTATTCGAGGAAGCGCGCTGTTTCTAATGGTTATACATTTTTTTATGGGTTTTTATGGACATTTTGTCAAGTAGGACTTGACGCCAATGATCTTAACTAAATAAAGTTTCCTTTTAAAAGTAGAATCATACCTACAGTAAAAAAAAAAAATGTAGTTTGTTGGATATTGGTATAAAATATCAAGCTTAACCTAAAACATCCTGAATTATTTCACTTTTTTTCAACCATTTTCAAAACAACCCTAAATAAAGCAACCCCCAAACCTTTAACAATTTTTTTTTTAATAATTTTAGAATGCCCAAAAAAAAGGTTGGTGCCAAATGACATTTAATCTTTAACATCTGATTGCCAATCTATTACCTACCCCCAAATTTAAAAAAAAAAAAAACCAAAAAATGAAAACTACCCTTTAGCTGTATAGTCCGTTTCATTTAAATAGAAGCTTGAGCTCGACTCCTTCCCCTACGAGTTTTACCCTCACTCTCGTACCTGTGATGACTCGAGACCTGCCCCATCGGTCGGGGATTCCGTCCGTCACAATGTACTGTCCTTTGGATAGCTGACTGTCCATTGTGACGGACGGAATCCCCGACCGATGGGGCAGGTTTCAAGTCATCACAGGTACGAGAGTGAGGGTAAAACTCGTAGGGGAAAGAGTCGAGCTCAAGCTTCTATTTAAATGAAACGGACTATAACCATATAGCTACGCTAGGATGTTATGGGTTTTAATCTAGATTTAATTGGTCTTATAATCAAACCACAAGAAACAAAAAAAAAACCATAATTCTCACTTTTGAACTTTTCTTTTTGTCCCTTTGAATTAAAGTGCCGACGAAAAGTTTGACGGCACTTTTCACACAAACGTTCTGGTCAGGAATAACGGTAGCTGTTTGTACATCCCGCCGGGCATCTTCAAAAGCACGTGCAAGATAGACATCACGTGGTTTCCGTTTGATGATCAGAAGTGCGATATGAAGTTTGGCAGTTGGACCTATGATGGTTTCCAGGTACACAAAATATAACAACCACCTGATATAAGATATCCATAGCACGTCAACCACCCGTGTTACAAAACGAACGTGTGCGTGTATGTGCGTGTGTTCGTGTCTTCGTGTTCTGTGTCGCTCGATGTTAATCAAAACTTAGGCCGCCCATTCATAGTCGCCCCTCCAACTGCTTCTCAGTCGTTTTCATGCCGAGAATACTCAATTTAAATAAAACGAAGAAATCAAGAAAAGTTAAAGGAAGACCAATACCGTCTCTACTCATACCAAGTTGCTTTTTTGAGGTTAGGGTCGTCGTGGTATGGATTTTACACATACTCTTATGGGAGTTGAGAGTAAAACTGTAATATTGGAAATTGAACCCAACTTTCCAGTTATTAAACCCATGATCTAACTACACAGGTCAGTCAATGCGCACACCCTCCACTGCCTCTCCGTCTGCCTGGCTCTATCACCGGGTAGAGTGAGGAAGGGGATGACGTATAGCTGGCGCAGCCGAAGCGCGGGCGTTCAAATCTGCATGCTTTCATATGGGGAAAATACCATTTTTCAAGTGCGAAATATAAACAATTTACGACAATAAAACTTGGTTTTTATTTATGATAGACCACGAGGAAGGTTTTAAGCTTTGAGAAAAACAGTCTGATCACACTTCACTTTCTTATTCCTGTATTTTCTGGCGGTTAGTAAAAATCCCTCTTATGGAGAAGGTAGGTTATGTAATATTCAATGCATTCTGCCCACTTTTCTAAAACTGCCCGAAAATAGAAAAAGCGAATTTGCGTACGATTGCATTGGTTTTCTCAAAGCTTGAAACCTTCCTAGTTACTTCTTATAGATAAAAACCAAGTTTTACTGTCGTTAATTGTTTATAATTCGCACTTGAAAATGGGTATTTTCCCCATATGAAAGCATGTACATTTGAACGCCCGCTCTTCAGCTGCGCCAGCTATACGTCACGAGCGGAGGTTGCGCAGATCGCAACGAAACTCGTCTACCGGATTGACTGACCTGTGTAGTTAGATCATGATTAAACCTTTTCCAACGACGTGAAAAGTTTGCTAGAGTTCAATGAGACAGATCAAAATCCTTAGGGAAGTAATTTAATTAAGAAAAATTGAATATTATGACTATCTCCAGGTGGGAGGGGTGGAGAGAGTCGTTACACCTCCACCACCCGTCCCGCCTGGAGGCAGTCATTAAATTCAATTTTTCTTGGTTTCGAGTAGCATTCATGAACTTTTTTTGCTATGGTAGCACTCAAGGATCACTTCCAGAACGGTTTTAAGAGGTTTCTGCGCCGAAAATCAGGTTTAAACTAAAGAATTGGTAGTTCTCCACTTCACTTCCATAAGAGTGCATGTAAATTTTATACCAAGACGAACCTAACCTCTCGGGTTTCCAAAAAGAGCAGCCTGGTATGAGTAGAGACGGTATTGGGAAGACCCAACGAGTCTCTTGGACGGGTCTGAATTTGACACTGGATATATCCTCATATTCAGAGGCAGTGGCGAGGCGTGCAATTGGGCAACAATGCACTTTCTCCATTTAAATTCACAAAAAAAGTCGAACGCTCCAGTCATCGGCGATGACCAGGCATTTCGACCTTTCTAATGTGTTTAAATGGGGAAAAAAGAACGTTGCCAAATCGCACGCCTCGCCATTGTTTAGAAGCTGTTGTAAAAGCGGCTATGAAAGCAGCCATTCTCTCACCCACATTATAGTCGTATTTTGTTCAAACATCAATGGATATCACTAAATGCAGGGAAGGTTTTGAAAATATATTGTTCCATTCTAGTCAGCAGGCACTTTGACTTAATTGCACACGTGGTCTGAAAACTTATAATTGAGGCAAAAAATACATTTTTCAAGCGAAAACTGCAGCCTAGTTTGTAGTTCAATGCCATCTGACTTCGCGCCGCAAATTCAGTGGCGCGCAGTTCAAAATCCAAAATCACGGCAGGCAAGATATGGCCGACAAAAACAGAAAACGTATACTCTTTGCAGAAAACATCGGGCTACCCTCTGCAGGAAAGCAGAAAACAACCAAATGTTTTCTACAAAAAGTATACGTTTTCTGCTTTTGTCGGCCATCTTGCCTGCAGTGATTTTGAACTGCGCGCCACTTAATTTGTGACGCGAAGTCAGACGAGCATTCCTCTTCAATTTATAACCTTGGTTTTGACCCGCATTGGAAAGCCTCGGGTTTAAGTTAGTTTTTTATTGTTATTATTATTTTGCACTGTTCTCATTAAGTTTCTGACTTAGAAAAAAAATTACGGAGAAAGTAAACTGAACATTTTTTTTAGAGATGGTGCATGTCTTTATTAGCACAAGGCTACGTGAAATCTTCTCTGTAATAAGTTACATCAAATCATGTTCGAACAAAATACATTCTAATGTATTTTTGTATTCTAATTTTTACCTTTTTTCACTTCCTTTTTGAACGGAGACAAGGCATATCAAGACAGAACATTAGAATCGGTTGAATCTGTTGGAGAAAAAAATTATAGGTTTTATACCTTTTTTGCGTAATATTCTATCCTTATTAATCAATCAAACTGAGAAAAATCATTGTTATTATTGATTACTCTGTGAATCAACAAAACTTTCGAATAATTTCAAAATTGATTGACTGATCAGATTGTTTACAATCCGTCTCTGATATGAATTGCCTTTGTCACAGAAACTTCTTTCGTATTTTGAGGTATCAACCGGATGTTTTGATACCACTGAACATTCAATACCTCAACTCGACTCACATAATCAAAGAAAAGTTAGCTTGAAATTTGAACGTGCATGATTAGAATAAGAACTGCAGATTAACTATTGATTTGAAATTAATGGTATTATTTGTAATTTGGCATAAGTAATCGCTAAAGCAACAATATTTCGAAATTTCTCTAATTACAATAATTTCAAAAGTTCTTTATGTTTCAAAATATATTTTTTTGCCCATCGCCGCAATTCTTTGATTACGTGTTACGTTTTCACACTAACTATTTTTTAATAATTTCTGTTTAAATATATTCATGCGTATAGATATAACTGTCATTGCTGTTATTTGTTTGTGAATTTGTTAGAAATTTTAACTTGATCGACATTTGATTCAAATGTAGAAGCTTAGGTAAATAACTATCTATTCCGAGCCAGTTTCCAATGCAGCTACATTTTTTTTTTTTTTTTTTTTTTTTTTTTTATTTATTTATAAATATACATCGTTGTTCGAAATACCCTAGCTCAATTCGACTTCGACAGAGACCAATTCAGGTCTGAAAGCCAATCTAGGTCAGCCCGCCGTTGTGCGTCGGTGGATTTCTCAATATGACTGTACATGAATACCAGGGCCGAACTTTTGGTTGAGAGTGGGAAAATTGGAAGCATAAGGATAGAATTATTTGTCGCTCAAGTTGGGACCTCTATGTAATGTGTTCATTGTTGTGTGTGCAGCTACATTCATGTGTGCTCAAGCAATATTATGTATTGTCCCGTTTCGGCCGTTGTCCTGCTTTCTGGAAAACGGCATTTTTATTACCTCTCAGTTTTCCCGATTCCCAGTTTCCTTCTTTCTCCTTAAATTCCCCTTTGTAGTGTTGTCAGATGTGGATACAAAATAAAGATGTACCCTCAAGCACCCTGACCTGGTCTAAAGAGCCCGAGTACTTGTTTTGGATTTGAAAGCATTTAGTCAACCTGTTGTATTTGGTAAAATAGTGTTATTATTTCCTTAAAACACGTTGAGTTGAAATCAAAATAACCAATAAATTTCTTAGGAGCTCAGATCACTTACGTCTTATAAAGTTTTTTTTTTTTTTTTTTTTTTTTTTTTTTTTTAATATTAGATGTTCTATTGTGGTTCGAAGAGAAAGAATATACACTCGTTGAATTCCAAAAATTACTGGTCAAAACTATGCATGCATCCACATTTAAAACGAAGTATAGGGTACGACGACGTACCCTATAGTCCCTATATCTACCCGCAAAATGCATTGGGTCTGTTTTAGCTTTAACACTTATTTCAAGCTATGATTCCGTTGTGAAACAAAGTGAAAATAACTATACATTTGCACGGTACATTCACATTTTCCAGTGACTGTAAAGACTACAAAATTTGGAGAGTAAATTGATGAAAATAGATATAAGTAGAAAAATAAATAAATGAATGAAATGGGCCGTATAATTCCCAGTTTACAGCTTACTCCCTCGTGTCAGTCAAGACCAAACTTATTCGGAACTTTACCTCTTTCTTGAGAAATTAATTAACTAAAATAAAAAAAATCAATAAAAAAGGGGGTCTCATGGAATTATTATGATTTTTCCCGACCAATCTGACAACACTGCAGCCTCCTTTTCGATTTCAGAATGATTTTAGGGACCGTCCGAGCGAGACCTGTTTCGTTTCAAAAGCTTAACTCGTGATTCTACAACCGGGAAATTGCTTCAAAACCTTCTTATCTATTTCGTATATTTAACTTCTGCCTAAGCTGGCTCACTGCTCCTTATTTAAATACATGTTCATTGGTCTGCATGCAAAATAAAAAAAAAATAAAAAAATACCTGTTTCTCTACTCACTCAGCACTTTCATCCGTGAACAGTTATTTTGCAAATTTCTATACTATTTTTCACATTGTATTCAAAAACAGGTACGAATAAATGCAGGAAAACAAGAGTGGAAGAAAATACAGAAATTCAGAGGCAAAACAGAATGTATATGTTATCTATGGGGATACCTATAGCTTGTGTTTTCGCGCTGCTTATATTCGTTATGATTTTATGCTCCCTCTTATTTATTTATTTATTTATTTTAATACATGAGAGTCAAAGGCTATAGTATGGGTCAAGGTAATACAAGTTCTAATACATAAATAACAAGGAGATCAATTAATAATCAATTATGAACAATGGGGCTATTGCACACTTTTGCTATAAGCGATTCAATAGTCGATTATGGCGTAAAATCCTCAAGAAATAACGATGGCAGCACTAAAAACTTCCAAAATCCACTCCTAAACTCAATAAATGCAGTTATTTGCGCGAGCGTTATGGTGACCGAAGGCACTAACAATGGGAGATTCCTATCTTAATTTCGTCACTCTTTCTATGTTGACAAGGATGATTCACAGAGTAAATAGTCATCAGAGTGATGAACCACATCCGATGAATGGTGCCGCAACACCTAGTGACACCGGTGTCAAATGAAAGTAGTCTCTTATTGGTCACTTCTTGATGGAGTTTCAGAATTGTTAGATGGGAATCTCCCATTGTTAGTGCCTTCGGCCACCATTACGCTCGCGCAAATAACTGCGTTTATTGAATTTAGGAGTGGATTTTGGAAGTTTTTAGTGCCGCCATCGTTATTTATTGAGGTTTTTACGCCATAATCGACTATTAAATAGCTTGTAGCAAAAGTGTGCAATAGCCCCATTATTTCTTCAAAGGGACTTGCTGATAAACATGTAATCGATAGCAAAAGTAACCTGATCGTTTTGAATAAGCATTACTTAAACTTTTTCCAACAATGTATGTACTATCGACGCATTAAAGATTGTCGCGAGATTTTCACGAGATAGTAAGTTTCGCCTTCAAGGTTCCGGTTCGGCCACTTTTCATACTCCTCACACTTTACAGGCGAGAGGCCAGTGCGGGTGGGACAGGAAAGCCGTTGCAGATCAGTCCCATACTCACACCCATGACTGAAAATGTGTGAAAATCTCGCGACAATCTTTAATTCGTCGATAGTACTCTTGTCGCGCTGCCGAGTCACGCCTTAATACTTGTAAAATAATACTTGTCTCTTGTTGAAATTTGTCACTCCACTATAGACCTGTTTAGTGTGACGTCACGAAAAAAAATTGGATCCAAACAAATGCTCCGTCTCACTCGCTCTCGTGGGTTTTTTTCCCATAAGAAACAGGGTCCACATTTCCAAATGCAAATTCGTGGCAGTAAACAACAAGTTTTCTTAGATTTTACTACACCGTCGGATTCCAAGTATCTTAAAATGAAAGCACGCTACGACAACATTTGTGAAACATCACGCATTAATTTACAATCACAGTTATTTCGAAGAAAGTCCTATGTTTTGCCCTTGTCCCACTCACAGTTTCTTGTGGGCACAGAGTTCTGAGATATAATCGGCAACTTCACACCACGTGTTATACCTCGAACCAGCTTCGATACGAACAGAGGTTAGGATGATTAATTGAGTGCCATGACGTTGATACGCCCATGAGAGACCGTGAGTAAGACAAGGAAAAAACAAAGATTATCTTTCGGTATAACTGAGATTGTAAATTCACTAGTGATCTTCCTTGAATTATGTCGGAGTGAAAAGATACTTTCAGATACGTGGAATCAAATGGTGCAATAAAATTTGAGAAACTGGTTGTTAACTAGCATAAATTTGCGTTTGAAAATTTGGATCTGATTTCTTACGGGTAAATCCACGAGATCGCGAGAGTGAGCGAGATGGAGCATTTGTTCGGGTCCAAGTTTGATTGTGACGTCATCACTAAACAGATCTATATAATGAAGATCGAAAAAGGGTGAGAACCGGTTTTTTCATTTGGAAAAATTGAACCAGTTTCGGGATATCAGCCCATGAAACAACAGGAGTACACTATCCCGTAGAGGAATCCACCATTTGACCAAAATGCTGATTCATAGAAAGAACACATCCATTACTAAGCCAAAATGCTGATTCCCCGAGAATGAAGCATATTATTGTGTATTAAAGACAAGTTTCATTCATTGGAAAATAAAATGCTTATAATGAACTTTTGCTGAGAATAGAAAATTCGATTCGTAAAAACGAACCTTTCTCTAGAAAAATCAAAATAAATGTTGGGTAGTAAAAAACCTCTACGTCTACGCGGTTTGAAGAAGAATAACTACTTGGATGTATCTGTCTCTCAACGGGACCAATCACAAGTTCCATCGACAGAAAAATATTTGTTAGACCCTTGCATAACTTATCGATCCCTTTTCACTATCTCCATAGTCCATATACACGATTCCGCATTTTTCTTTATTCGAAATATGTAAGTACAGCATGATCAGTGTGTTTGACGATAAGACCGTTCAGCGTTCAAGTTTTCGCAAAAAATAATTTGAATGTTCTTCTTCTCACTGACTATGATTTAATGTTTTGTTGTATTTTTTCCGCTTTTCTCATTGCAATGGGTCTGTTGCGTACTTTTGCTACATCAATACAACTCATTGTTTCTAACGTAAAATTCTGCGAAAATAACGATGCGCATATCAAAAACTTTCAAAATTCACTCATTAACTCAGGAAATACCTTCCATTTCAAACAACCCGCACTACACTAGACACTTTATCACCGACTTATAACTACATAGATGGAACCATCTCGTTTACGTAAACATGGACAGAACTTACAAACATTGGAATGTTTCGTTTAGATGCGTACATTTCTTATATTATTTTGTAATCTTTAGTAAACCGAAAAGACCAGACAGCAAATGCAGCCAATAGTTCATGTATTTAAAGGGGAATCCCATCAGTTTGTAGTTACAATGTTGTTTACTTATGCACGGTAGTTCCGTCTATGTAGTAGTATACCGGTGCAAATAGTGTCTAGCGTGGCGCGGGCTGTTTGAAATTGAAGTGATTTCCTGAGTTAATGAGTGGATTTTGAACGTTTTTAATGTGCGCATCGTTATTTACGCCGAATTTTACATAAGAATCAAGGGTCTATATTGTTGTAGCAAAAGTATGCAACAGACCCATTACGACTATGAAGCAACTAGTTCGTAGGTTCAGGCAAATATAGGTCATGTTTAACTTCTAATGCACCTATTCACTCAGAGACAACATTCATGTATATCTTCAAACTCGAATACTCATGTAAAACTTGTTGCGATAATCTCTGTCACCTTGTCTAAAAAAAGATTATTTTCCCAAATATTTTCTCGTAAAAGTAAATATGGAGGAGCCGACGAACTCTCCGGCGTATTGCTTCAGGGCAGAAAAGATTAAGAATAGTGCTCACTTCTGACATATGAAGTTATACTGAAACTTAGGATATCATAATCTTTTCTGCACCGGTGTAATGCTCCAGAGAATTCTAGAGCTTTAGCATGCATTGCGTGCAGTTCATTTTAATTTTGTGGATGCTAAAGTTTACAGAATGATCTGTTACAGTATTTTAAATTACGGGTATCAAAACAATGAATATACATCTGAGAAGTATTTCTAGGTAAAATATGTAGAAAACAAAGGTGATTTCAGGCAAAATGGGAATCTTTCAGACCAAGCGATGGCGTCAACGGTCAGAATTTCCTATTTTTTGGGTAATTTCAAATTAGAATGGGATAACAGATAATGGGTCTGTTGCATACTTTTGCTAAAGCATTACGGAGGGTTGGTTCTGGTGTTAAATCGACTGAAAATCACATTGAGAGCACCAAAAAGTCTCAAAATCCACTGATGAACCCACAAAATACGTTTTAAGGAAAGAAGATGGCGGTTGAAAGGGCGAACCAACCCTGCATGCAGGCACCAAGAGCCGTGGCGGAGCCAGATTTTTGGCAACTGTGGATTCTTCCCATTTGAATGTATGAGAAACAATCGATTCTTGGGGGGGCCATGGCCTAATTTCTAATCGATTGTTTCTCATACATTCAAATGGGAAGAATCCACGGTTGCCAAATTGCTGGCTCCGCCCATGTCCAAGATCACCGAAAGATGGCCGATGACGAAAATTTATAATGTTGGTTAGAATGTAAACAAACGACTCACTTCCTCATAATATCTCCATTTTGTGTCTACCTGTGGGTTTTTTCCAGTAAATTATACTTTCTCGATATTGTTCATGATTACTATATGGTTAATATTTCACGTTTTGTGTCCATTTGCCAGAATTCTGAGAAGGAAACGCAAGGCGCAAGCGCTGATTTTGTCGAATGCCTTCGTCGGCCATCTTTGCTGCTATGGTGCGTGCATGCAGGGTTCACCGGAAAAAAAAAAGATTAGTGAAAATAACCATACGGATACCTGATTTTGGCACCTGCTAGATGTTATGGTAAACTTGACCAAAAGTATGATACATTTACCAATAAGTACTTTGAGTAAATTCGACATGCAATCAGGTAACATAACCTAGTACCTAGTCAAAACATAGTATACTTCTGGTTAACATTACCATGACATCTAGCAGGTGCTAAAATCAGATATCCGTATGGTTATTTTCACCGTAGTTTTTTTTCCGTGTTGATTCGCCCGTTCGACCACCTTCTTAGGCTTTCCTTAACCACTCACGGACTAAACCCCAGTAAACTCGTTTTTCTCCTCTACACGGAAAACAACCACGGTGGAAATAACCATACGGATACCTGATTTTGGCACCTGCTAGATGTTATGGTAATGTTAACCAGAAGTATACTATGTTTTGACTAGGTTCTATGTGATGTTACCTGATTGCATGTCGAATTTACTCAAAGTATCGGTAAATGTACCACACTTCTGATCAAGTTTACCATAACATCTAGCAGGTGCCAAAATCAGGTATCCGTATGGTTATTTTCACTAATCTTTTTTTTCCGTGTATAGTCTTTTTCACATTCTTCCAGTCACGATTTCGAATAAACGCGATTATCGATGTATGTAGACCCTTTCAAGATAAGATTTCGTCGGGTGCCTTCAATTTATCGTATAGGCAATTCCAACTCCCCAGAGTACGAATAGTTAACTACCTTCCCTATGTAAACGGATGAGTAGTGATCTTACGAAGTAATCTGGTCTTTACAGGGTTATAACGTCGTTTGTGGGTTTATATGTGGATTTTGAGACTTTTTGATGCTTTCAAGGTGAATTTCCATGCGATTTTACACCATAATGTACCTTTTCATATAGCGCTGAAGCAAAACTATGCCACAGACCCATTACGTTAATCAGCTTACCGTTATGGCTGTTCAATTTTTAATGAGTTTTTTGAGTCATCAATCATCAAATTAGATGAGATAGAAAGTCGTTGCTATTAAAAGGATAGTTATAATAGAACTTTTTCTACCAGAAGTCATTTATAGTTTTTGTGACTGAGAGAGGACCGTTTCGTTTAGATGCAGTATCAATCCAAATATTCTAACATTTCTTTTTCTGTATTTTTAGCTCGATTTACAACTTAAATCAGAAGAAGGTGGTGACCTATCAGATTTCATAACGAATGGTGAATGGTATTTATTAGGTGAGTTCTTTTATTTTCCTCTCGTTTATTTTTGAAACTTCTGAACCAATTTGGAAATAACGAGAAATGAAATGAATCTAAATTCATCGTTGTAGCCAATCTTGTGATCAAAATTAAATAAAACCCTTCACTGCATAGTGTGACACTGGTGTCACATGATGTGAAAAGCCCTGTATCAGATATTGTAGTGTGTGTTTTGACTTATTTCAAATTGTTTCATCAGAGTCACATTATCAGAAAAATATGAAAACAGGCTCAAACATTTTTCTAAAGACTAACATCACTCATTATCACGCATTTAATAGTGGAAATCATGGCTGGGGGGAAATTTGCCCTCGGTATCCAATTCAACCACAATTTCATTATTTTTACAAAAACAAAGTATCCAATCAAAGTAAAAAAAAAAAAAAAAAAAAAAAAATTGAAAATTTTGAATTTCTTTTCCCGCCACTTCTTATGGTGTTACAGTACGAGTAAAAAACGAGAAAAAATAGAAAAATGAGAATTTTTGCCGAAAAACTGTCCAATTATTTTTTTTTTATTTTTCCCATGTATTTGACCACCTGGTAAATTGAAAAATCTATGTATTTGTGGTTGAAAAAAAAAAAAAAACTCTCATGCAGTGAAGGGTTAAGATTTCCAGGAGCTTCCTATCTTCACGATCATCATCAGAGACAAGTAAATGTAACAAAAGCCGTTAGCAAGTTTTAGTTAAAAGCAGTAAAAGCAATAAAAAAAACTGTGTCAATTAGTTTGAAAAAAAAACCTTATAATGCCAAATAACATATAATAAAGAAAATAAAAACAAATAAAAAGCTAAAGCAAAACAAAGAGCAGAAGCAACAATTTGGAAAAATATGTTTGTTTAACATATGTTATTTGGCATCATATATGTTGTTTTTTTTTTTTTTTTTTTTAATTTTATTTTTATTGCGTTTATTGTTTTTAACTTTAACTTCCTATAACTGCTTGTGTTCTTTATAACTTAAGCAATTGCCACCGATGACAGTGGTGAAGCGTGAAATTTGGCAACAATGTGTTTTCTCCATTTAAATTCACCAAAAGAGTCGAACGCTCCAGTCATCGGCGATGATCAGGCATATCGACCTTTTTAATGTGTTTAAATGGGCAAAAGGAACGTTGCCAAATCGCACGCTCGCCACTGACCAATGATGATCGAGAAGATTGAAAGGCCTTCAGCATTTATCTAAGTATTCGTCTAATTTTAACGATTAATATTAATTTAGTTTCATTTTCTTTTTCATTTTTCTTCTAATCCAATGTACATCTTGTTCTTTGCAATGTTTCAATTCGGAAAAAGTCTTTCTGTTCTATGAGATCCGCCTCATTTTCGGAGCATTTACTTGTAAGCTTTTTTCAAATCCAACAGAGACCGGTTTTATTTTGGGGGAGGGGGTTACATTTCATCAGGTATTTTTTCCGTGAGCTAGTATCGCAACATTTTGCCAGCCACGGCATGCCCGTAACCAGGCATGTGGTCCAGGAAGGTGATTACGGAGGATTGTTATCGTTATCGTCATCTTTATCGAGTAGAACAGTGTTGAAGAAGAAGAAGTAAGAAGATAGCCTACCACAGCGCGAGTAAATGCTGCACTCGATAACGATAACGATAACGATGGCGATAACGATAACGATAACGATAACGATAACGATGCGATATCGATCCTCCGTAATCACCCCTCAGGAAGGACCCGTGTGTTTTCAGGGGGCTCGTATGTTTTCATCAGGGGGGCTATTGTGCGGTAGTTTCTATTAAACTACGTGGTAAAACAAATTTTTTCGGGGGCTCAAATTTTTTAGGGGGGGGGCCCCCCGGGCCCCCCTAGTTACGGGCCTGAGCCACGGAGACCGGGATATAGAGGAAACGTCGACACGCGCCCACAACTCTCTTGTTTAAACGTAAACGAGGAAACTTTGAAAGGCCTCTACACTTGAACTGTCAAACGGATTTTCATACAAAAAGAGTTGCTCGTATGTTATTATTTCGCTTCACGCCGTGGAATACTGAATTACTTATGAAAAGGCGACGACGAAGAGCTCATAGAATCTTTATCTGAATATTCTGCATGGGTGGAAAGAGCTGGTTAGGTGGGGGGGGGGGGGGGGGGGGGGGGGGTTACCTGGTTAGTTTAAAACTTTTCCCTTCCCTCCCTATAGTCCCAACACTGGTTGCGCTCACCAAGATGAAATGGCTGCGAGGGGAGAAATGAAAATAAAAATAAAAAAATAAAAAAAAAAGCTCAAGAGAGCCGCATTCATGAAAAGGTAAACAAATACACGATTTTCTTTTGATTTCCCTCTAGGGTCGGTGTTCCCATTTAACGGTGTCAGTCGGAGGGGAAGACAAAGGTGGGGTCACTTGTGACAGATAAATGAGACATTGTCTAGAGGGATAAATCTTTTTAGGAGACCTTACGACGTTAGCCCGTTTTAAAAAGCAACCCCTTCATTCCTTGCCGACGCAATTAAATTGTCAGCCTTGTTGCCGAGCTGCCTTGGTTTCATATTTATAGTGCAAATGAGCGAGGGGGAGATTTTTTCTCGAGGGAAAGCTTCGTTTCGTTTTATGTTCTATACTATATTTGAGGGCGTCACAAACCAAGGGGAGAGTTGAAGTCAGCTGTAAATCTTCGTCTTTATTTATCTATGGGAAGAAAGGGGGGAAGTATCGCAGAATCAGCACTCTATGAAACCAATATAATTATTGTATATATTGCTAAATACTTTACACCGTTGTCTTATAATTGTAATGAGTCATGTGTAAGGATTAGCTTTCGAAGACGGACAGGGAGGGTTCCACCATATCCAGAGTTTGCGGGTGACGTTTCAAATCACCAAATAAGTTGCTGCACTCAATATCAAACAATAAGTGTACTATCGGCGACGAAAGTCCAAGGCAGTCGAGCAACCGAATATTATACGACACACATTAAACATGTCCCCATAATTGCCTCGAAACAAAATTTTGGTCGAATCTGTTTAGAATCTAAATGTGGAAAGTATAACGTGCATCGTTTGAAATATTCGATTTTTGAGGATGGGCGGCCGGGCGCCCCTAGGCCCCCCTCCCCCGTAATGACCCTGCAAATTTCAACCTTGCCTCAAAGTGCTTCATCATGCTAGATCACCTGCAATTTTTTTTTTTCCCCCCCTAAAGTTCAATCGGCTAGTAGTTACAGGGGCATTCCCGGATTTTAAAGTCATAGTTAATCGTGCGTATCGTGTAATGTGGCAAAAATGAAAAACATTAATAAAAAAAAAACAACAACAACAACAACAACAACAACAACAACAACAACTACAAAAAAGTAGAATGAAAGAAAGTTCATATGGCGCCCAAAACTTCGATGTTTTCTGTAGGTTTAACCCATTAGTGCATAAGGTTCCCCTGTGAAAATGATGAAATTGATGAAATTGATATGATCAATTTCTCAAGCAGGGATGCACGTACCTTAACAAAAAAATTCGCTGACACTCTGCACTAGTAGACCAAACTTTCCCTTAGTCCAAGATTTATTTCGTGCGTTATTGTGTCCGTGGGATTTTTTTTACTTTTTTTTTAGTGCTGTCTAGTTTTCTGGACGCTATGCACTAATGGGTTAAATGAACAAAAATCCATCGTTGCCGGACTGCACGCAACTCTTGCTGGCGGAGTAACGGATTATTTGATTTAAGTGTGTTTTTTCAAGAAATCATTAGGTTTCAAACCAATAAAACCAACGTTCTAAAAAGAAAACCATTTCAATGCTTATTACACTACTGTGAAGTAATCATTAATCGAGCATCGTCATCATCATCATCATATTGGTAGCGATAAAGGATTGAAAAAATATTAAAAAAATACAACTTTAGATCGAGGACTCGCGTGAGCCGCAAGGGTTATTGGAAATACTAAACCTAGAGGGAAGGCGCTTATTATTTGCTTTGATAAATCGTTTAATTAAATATACATGAAATCCTTTCGCTATAGTTTTCAGCATATTTTTCCTCGGTAGAAAATCTGAGAAGGATTAGTTTTGAAAACATGAGGAGGTGCAGTAAAGCGGGTTTAAGGTCTGATTAATTACTGAGATAAAACGGTGGTCATAAAAACAAGCTATAAACTGAGCGCGGAGCATAGTCGGGGCACGGGAAGCCGGGCGGGGGGGGGGGGGGGAGGAAAAAGACGGAAGCGAAATGAAAACATCCGCCCGCACGCCGAGCGGGTTGCATATAGCAGCGCGGCGATAGTAACGTCGTGGTGGCCGGCCGCAGAGATCTCTTTAAACTTATATATCCCCCGAGGTTACGTTTTTATGTTTTTAAACCTTCAGGCAATAAAAGGAGAAATAACAAAATAATTTTCAATTTTAGTATAACTTCATCTTTATTGAGAGTTTGTTGCTTTTTTACAAGCCTTAACTAGCTTCCTCTGTGATGCGAATAGTTCTCAGGTTTCCCCTGTGCACATTCCTTATCAGCATCTCACTCTCAGTCGCATCTACTGACTACTCCCTCAATTAGGAGTAGCTTTGTATCTTCTTTCCATCTTCCTTCCTCTCCTTAAGGGGTCTCTCCACCTGCGAATTTAAAAGCGCGAATAAACTGATTGAGCCAATGAGCTGGCTTGAAGTCGATAGGTCGAGCCCGATGTATCGACAACAAAGAAGCCCATTGGCTCAAGCAGTCAATTCGCGCTTTTACATTCGCAGGTGGAGAGGCCCCTTTATTTTCCTTGTTTCGTCCTTTAATCCCATTCCTTTTTTCTTTCAAGTAATCATTAATCTCTCAATACAGTGGGGCTATTGCACACTTTTGCTATAAGCGATTTAAAAGTCGATTCTGGAGTAAAAATCTCAAAAAATAACGATGGCAGCACTAAAAACTTCCAAAATTCACTCCTAAACTCAATAAAAGTTTTTATTTGCGCGAGTGTAATGGTGACGTAGGCAGTAATAATGGGAGATTCCCATCTAATAATACTGTAACTCCATCAAGAAGTGACCAATAAAAAGAAATGACTTCCATATTTTGACACCGGTGTCGCTAGGTGTCACGGTACCATTCATCAGATGTGGATCGTTACTTTGATGACTAATTACTCTGTGGATCATCCTAGAGTCCCTGTATATCAAAGAGTCTCGACACGTGAAGAAGAAATCGAAGGAGGCGTCCACTCTGATTGATTCGGTTCACCGAGAAGGCGTGTACGTCTCCTCGTAGGGGTGTTTTAACGGTTCTCTTATGGAGAATAACACAGAACGCCTCCTTGAGCTCCGTGAAAGCCTAAAATCTAGCAGCCAATCAGAATCTATACCCCGTATGGCGAGACTCTTTGATATACAGGGACTCTAGATCATCCTTGTCAGCATAGAGAGAGTGACGAAATGGAGATGGGAATCTCCCATTATTACTGATCTATGCCACTATTACACTCGCGCAAATAAAATCATTTATTGAGTTTAGGAGTGGATTTCGGAGGATTTTAGAGCTGCCATTATTATTTTAGGAGGTTTTTACACTAGAATCTACAATGAAATCGTGCGTGCAAACGTGAACAACTGCCCCATTTAAATCAATGATATTTGATAGCATAATGCTTTCAAGAGTTATTTCCTCTCAAACTTTAGAGATAAGTCCCATCAATTTGCATCATTAGAAAATGGTTATGTCACTTATGATTCACTTTTAAATACCATCTTTCCATTTTCGTAGAATCGTCTTCTTGAATTCTTCTGTATGAAGATGGTTTTGGAGAATTTTTGGACTCTGGTCTAGATTGCGTTCTGTGTTACAAATCGCTTGCCACGGTGAGCTTTTTTTAACTCTAGGGACATTCAGCAATCGCAAGGATTAGCATCTGATTTATGCGGTGGATGCCTGATGTCGTGTTAGATGTTTCCACGTAGATTTTGTTGATAAAAAGCATAGGACAAGTTTCATGGGCTTACTTCCAGGAGAAAAAAATGTCAAAAACACCGTAGGCGGTTGTCCAACACCCTATTATCAAAATTCCATAACTATCAATTAGTCAATTTTATTTCAAAATTAAGTTGATCTTGGTCTCATTCGATTGTTTCCTTGCTGTTTTCAATGAAACCAAGATCAGCTCTGTAGCTAGCTTCGTTTTCAAATGGAAGGCGTAGCCTGATTTACTGCGCGGAGACGAGTTCTCATTCTTGCGCATGCGCAAGAACGTAAACACGGCAATGCGCAGCGAGCCGCATGATCAATCGTCGGCCTTCTTTGGTGAAACGAGCTCTATTGTATAAATCTACAGTTGTTATCTGTATTCCGCACCTACAAATACCAAGAAAACTGGAGCCGTTTCTCACAGTGCAACTCATGAATCATCGCATGGACAAAAAGGTCATGTCACCAAAACCCCCCTTGTGACCCCTCTATCGATTCAGCTTGGCCAATAGAGTCGATCGCCCTCAAGAGTTTTCATATCTTTTGCAACTCGGACCGTTTCACTCCTGGCATCTCATTACTCTTTAACATGGGCAAAAAGGTCATGTCACAGACACCCCCC
Organism: Trialeurodes vaporariorum; assembly: GCA_011764245.1. NCBI lineage: Eukaryota > Metazoa > Arthropoda > Insecta > Hemiptera > Aleyrodidae > Trialeurodes > Trialeurodes vaporariorum. The sequence goes on along the minus strand of VMOF01000024.1, from coordinate 4,572,360 downwards.
TTGTGACCCCTCTATCGATTCAGCTTGGCAAATGGAGTCGCTCGCCTCAAGGGTTTTCGCAACTGGAGCCATTTCTCACACGGCAACTCATGAATTATCACATGGGCAAAAAGGTCTTGTCACCAAAACCCCCCTTGTGACCCCTCTATCGATCCAGCTTGGCAAATGGAGTCGATCGCTCTCAAGGGTTTTCATATCTTTTGCAATCTGGGGCCGTTTCTCACGTGGCAACTCATAAATCATCACATGGGCAACAAGGCCATGTCATCAAAACCCCCCTTGTTACCCCTCTATCGATTCAGTTTGGCAAATGGAGTCGATCAAAAAAACAAATGCGATTATAGGCGCCGAAGTTGGACTTAAGATAGATGTGTTAAACGAAAAAAAAGAAAATAATCAGAATCAGGGCCAGTTTCGGGCTTTTGGCGTCCGTATACGTGCACGCACTTGGTGCTTGGAGGTGCCCCTTTCCAACCGAGGCCCTTTCAACCCCTGCCTTCTCGTTCTCTCCACTATCCTCTCTCCAAACTTAATCATTCTCTGGTTTTCTTACTCATTGAAATGGGGCGCTGTCCGCCGCCCCCTTTCGAACGTATATATGTATGCAATTCGAGGTGCCTCGAAAATGATTACGAGGATAAATCAGTCGTAAGAAGGAGAAGGACACACACTCGCTAAAACGTTAGGGAATTAGAAGCTTCAGCAATCATGACACCTATCTTTCACTTGAGTCTTCCGCGGCAACCACGGGTTGGAGGCATTCAAGTAGAAGGCGTCACTTTAAATTTCGCGGGAAGCGGGGGGGGGGGGCAAAGTTCTTATCTACGCCACTGAAGAAAAGGGTGAACGGAAAGGAGTCTCAGACTGGAATGAGGAGATGACGCGACGGGGAAATAGCGGCCACGATGGATGCGGAGAGCTTTAAGGAACATAATCATTAAACCAATAATTACGAGGCGATAATGCCTACCGTGCCAAATAAAGGCATTAGCCATCAGATCCGTTTCCGTCCTCTGTTTGTTTTTCATTTAGCTCCATCTTCTTTTTCAAATAACCCTCACGAACGCGTTGCCAAGCCGACGCTAAAAATAATCCCCTCTGATGCGACCTCCTCTCCTCTCTTTTTCACTCCCCTCCAATCATCACCCTTCTTCGGGCTACATGGAGGGCACGTTTTGTTTAAATGCGTGCAACAAGGCAGTGTAGCGCAACGAAAAATTGTCTATCTCTCTCCATTTTCTCCGTCGAAACAAGGATGTTAGACCTGGGTGGACAAGGGGATAAAATCCCCTCTTTCCATCCTTTTTCAACTGTGTACATTCTAAAGGGTAATGAGAGAGATAGAAGAGATTTTGGTTGCAACATTGAGCGAGATTTACTGTGTTTCCAGAAGCGTCTCGAATGAGTGTTCGCAGTGCTACCTGGAGGCTGATTATGAACGGTCGTAACGTAATGCTATCGAGTCGTTGATCGAGTGCATGTTATTATTCTTATGGGTGGTGCCATTCCAAAAGAACGGATATTCTCCGATTGCTCAGGAGTCATCGGAGAATGTCCTTAGAGATGGGAGGGTTTCTATTGGAATGAAACCTTCCGGAAGGGCGAACTCTCGTCAATTATCTTTGGAATTATTCAATCGCCATTACTTCTCATATTACGCAATGGAAACGAATGAAAATCAATTTGAGCTATGGCATTTCCTTTAAGAACGATTTAAAACCAAAAAAGTGAAAGTATTAATTTTGAGTTATGTTTAGACTTGAAAGAATGGAAATTGAAAACTCACCAAAAATTATCCACTTTAGCTCAGCTTACACTCCTGAAACTAACTCTACCGTTCGATCGGTGTATTAATCGATTGATTGGGTCCATCAAAGTGGAGGACCCGTACTCAGGTTGTAAGAATCAAAATCGGTGTAAGTACTCGCGCATGCGCAGAGCGTTCACTCACTCGCGTCTACTTTTACGCGCGCACTTTTCCAGGGGCGGATTTACATCTCATGAAGCCCTACTTAACATTGATTTTGAGGCGCCCTACCAGCAGGATGGGGTGTCTGGATGAGATTTTCTCAAGAAAGAGAGGGAATAGGAGACCTGCGCCTTATCAGCGATTCAAAGCCAATCAAAATGACAGGTCTGCTCGTAAGTCTGTTTTCCCATTTAAAATTACATTGGCGGTGCCCCGGAAGAACAGATGGGACGTTTTGAGAGCCCTGCGCCTTGTTTGCGATTCAAAGCCCACCAAAATGACAGGTCTGCTCGTAAGTCTGTTTTCTTAATGAAAATTACATCGGCAGTACCCCGGAAGAGCAAAGGGGACGTTTTGAGAGCCCTGCGCCTTGTCAGCGATTCAAAGCCCACCAAAATGACAGGTCTGCTCGTAAGTCTGTTTTCCCATTTGAAATTACATTGGCGGTGCCCCGGAAGAGCAGAGGGGGCGTTTTGAGAGCCCTGCGCCTTGTTAGCGATTCAAAGCCCACCAAAATGACAGGTCTGCTCGTAAGTCTGTTTTCTTAATGAAAATTACATCGGCAGTACCCCGGAAGAGCAAAGGGGACGTTTTGAGAGCCCTGCGCCTTGTCAGCGATTCAAAGCCCACCAAAATGACAGGTCTGCTCGTAAGTCTGTTTTCCCATTTGAAATTACATTGGCGGTGCCCCGGAAGAGCAGAGGGGGCGTTTTGAGAGCCCTGCGCCTTGTTAGCGATTCAAAGCCCACCAAAAGGACAGGTCTGCTCGTTAGTTCGTTTTCCCATTTAAAATTACATTGGCGGTGCCCCGGAAGAGCAGAGGGGACGTTTTGAGAGCCCTGCGCCTTGTTAGCGATTTAAAGCCCACCAAAATGACAGGTCTGCTCGTAAGTCTGTTTTCCCATTTGAAATTACATTGGCGGTGCCCCGGAAGAGCAGAGGGGACGTTTTGAGAGCCCTGCGCCTTGTTAGCGATTTAAAGTCCACCAAAATGACAGGTCTGCTCGTAAGTCTGTTTTCCCATTTAAAATTACATTGGTGTTGTCCCGGAAGAGCACAGGGGACATTTTGAGAGCCCTGCGCCTTGTTAGCGATTCAAAGTCCACCAAAAGGACAGGTCTGCTCGTAAGTCTGTTTTCCCATTTAAAATTACATTGGCGGTGCCCCGGAAGAGCAGAGGGGACGTTTTGAGAGCCCTGCGCCTTGTTAGCGATTTAAAGCCCACCAAAATGACAGGTCTGCTCGTAAGTCTGTTTTCCCATTTAAAATTACATTGGTGTTGGCCCGGAAGAGCACAGGGGACATTTTGAGAGCCCTGCGCCTTGTTAGCGATTCAAAGCCCACCAAAAGGACAGGTCTGCTCGTAAGTCTGTTTTCCCATTTAAAATTACATTGGTGTCGCCCCGGAAGAGCACAGGGGACGTTTTGAGTGCCCTGCGCCTTGTCAGCGATTCAAAGCCCACCAAAAGGACAGGTCTGCTCGTAAGTCTGTTTTCCCATTCAAAATTACATTGGTGTCGCTTTGGAAGAGCAGAGGGGACGGTTTGAGAGCCCTGCGCTTTGTTAGCGATTTAAAGCCCACCAAAATGACAGGTCTGCTCGTAAGTCTGTTTCCCCATTTAAAATTACATTGGTGTTGGCCCGGAAGAGCACAGGGGACATTTTGAGAGCCCTTCGCCTCGTTATCGATTCAAAGCCCACCAAAAGGGCTGGTCTGCTCGTAAGTCTGTTTTCCCATTTGAAATTACATTGGCGGTGCCCCGGAAGAGCAGAGGGGACGTTTTGAGAGCCCTGCGCCTTGTCAGCGATTCAAATCCCACCAAAAAGACAGGTCTGCTCGTAAGTCGGTTGCCCTATATAAAATTACATTGGCGGTGCCCCGGAAGAGCAAATGGGACGTTTTGAGAGCCCTGCGCCTTGTCAGCGAGTCAAAGCCCACCAAATTGACAGGTCTGCTCGTAAGTCCGTTTTCCCATAACATTGGTGGTGCCCCGGAAGAGTGCAGCGGACGTTTTGAGAGCCCTGAGCCGTGTCAGCGATTAAAAAGCCATCAAAAAGGCAGGTGTTCTTTTAAGTCTGTTTTCCCTTAAAATATTTTTGGCGGTGCCCAGCGGCGGATTTACAGCTCTTGAAACCCAATTTTACCTTGAATTTGAGGCCCCCAAGAGGCGTGCTGGTATATCTGTGAGATTTTTTCTTAAAGAAAGAGGTGGGAATAGCGGGAGGTTCGCCCCCGAAAATTGCAAAAACATCGAAAACTTAGTTTTAATTGTAATCACCACCCATAAGATAAGACGCACTCGATCATCGACTCAATAGCATTACGATACGACCGTTCATAATCAGCCTTCAGGCTGAAAAACAATGGCCTGAATACGCGTCTTTTAAGCTGTTTTAGAAATGTATGGCTAAGACCTAAATAGAGGTCCTGAATATGAATTAAAAGCCCGAGCCGTATTGCGAATACGCACACTGAAAAAAATCAATTCGTTTAAGCAACAATTCAAAATTTGCTGTTTTAACAAAAAATGAAAGTTGCTACATCAACCAGGGGTTTCTGTTAAGTTAACAATTTATTTGTTGAGTTTACACAAATAGTTGTTATATCAACCGCATATAATGGTGTACTTTTAACAAAATAGATATTGTCAATTTAGCAATTTTAAATAGTTAAAAAAATACAGAACTTAACCAAATTAGTTGATTATAGCCGAGTCAAATCGACTTAACCGAATCGAATCGACTTGAGCTGATGAGTTATCGACGTAGCCATATACATATGAACCGGTTACAGTTTTAATATTTGCCACTTTTGATGGTTGATTCTTACGTACACGGAAAAAAAAGATTAGTGAAATTAACCATACGATAGCTGATTTTGGCACCTGCTAGATGTTATGGTAAACTTGACCAGAAGTATGGTACATGTACCGATACTTTGAGTAAATTCGACATGCAATCAGGTAACATCACCTAGTACCTAGTCAAAACATAGTATACTTTTGGTTAACATTGCCATAACATCTAGCAGGTGCCAAAATCAGCTATCGTATGGTTAATTTCACCGTAGTTTTTTTCCGTGTAAAAATGCCGAGAAAATTACAATGAGTGTAATTTCATCGCAGTATTTTCAAGGTGTGCTTAGCCATTGTAAAATGCAAAGACATTATATCATATAGACGGAGTGCATCCTATTCCGAAACATTGAACTGGGTGAGGCAAACTTAGCGTACACTACAGTAGGCAGACGAGCGAGTGCATTGTTCGAAATTGGGGGTGGGTGGAACCAAGGTCCATATACAATTATACATAAGGTCTGGCCGGTAGCGCCAACTCGGGAAATCCAATGCTTGGGAACCCATACCCCCATTTACTTTAACATTCTTCCCGAGTTCGCCGCCATCTTGGATCAATGGTTTCAAATGGAGAAGTGGTTCCCAAACTGTGGACCAACGAGGGGAGCCGAAAACTACCGGCCAGACCTTACATATATGGACCTTGGGTGGAACGTTCAATTGGTGACAAACATTTAACATGACCTCTTAATTCAAATTTACAACTTTCTAAAAATCGAGCCCAACGAGGGATGAAACACTATTTAATGACCGTCATTTTGACCACCTCAGTATAATTTAAGATCAAAAAAAGCTTCAAATAACTTACAAAATAGAGCTGTTACAAACTTTTGCTACAGGCTTATTAATAGTTGATTATGGGGTAATACCCTGTAAAAATAACGATTAGCGCACTTAAAAATCACGAAATCCACTCCTAGACTCACAAAATGCTTTTAAATGCGAGACCGTAATGGCGGCCGAGGCTGCGGTTTTCTTATGGCAATTGTATGCTTCTTCTTCTTCTTGTGTGGTGTTGCGAGAACACCTCGTGTAGATGGTGCTGATTGAAGATAGGGAACCCCAATGAAAACCGCGGCCCCGGCCGCCATTACGGGCTCGCGTTTAAAAGCATTTTGTGAGTTTAGGAGTGGATTTCGTGATTTCTTAGTGCGCTAATCGTTATTTTTACAGGTTATTACACCATTTTTAACTAATAATAGGCCTGTAGCAAAAGTTTGCAACAGCTCCATTAGAGATAGTGAGCAACTTGCATTCACTCTTAAAATGGCGTCGGTTTGTTTGTCACCAGTTTTACCAAAGATTATACTTTAAAAAGATTACCGATTTAAGTTTTGATACAACCGTTGAGCAGGCTGATGACTGGTGGATTATTTTTGGTGAACATGCGAAGTACCGCAAGTTTGCCTCAAGGATCTTGTTATGCACTCCGTCAATATGATATAATGTATATTTGGTAAAATGCCGGGGGTTTGGGGTTAATGACATAGAAATTCTTGTCAAAATTTCGGACCTATTTGAATAGTTGCGCGTTGCATTGTAATAAATAAGAGGTGTTAAGAAACGGAGTATCAATTATTATAATGTTAAGAAGGAGAGAGCACTCTGAGCCGCCAAACGTCATTTTATAAAGTGCCGTGCTAAGTCGATTGAAAAGCCTCTACCTCTCTCGACTCATCTATTTCGCCTGAGCGATTCGATTAGTCGAAGCTGATTGAATCACTCAGGAAGTAAATGGTGTCCTAATAGGTTAATCGTCTTATGGAATTTATTCCGAAACGAATCGACTTGGCTTTCACCCATAAGTCGGAATGTATCTATTATCTAAGTCGACTCGATCCCTTCAAATCGGCTTCAATAGGATGAGTTCTGGTTCAGAAAACCGTCGATATATGTTACAGTTTGAATGTATCTTGGTTATACTTTCACTTTTAAATGAGGATAACAAAGACAGGGTTTGTACAGCAATCTTAACCCTTCACTGCATGATTTTTATTTTTTTCTCAAGCAATTGTGGATTTTTTAACTTACTATAGGTGGTCAAATATATGGGAAAAATAGTGACAAAAATAATTGTGCGGTTTTCCAGTCAAACCTATCTTTTTTCTATATTTTTCTCGTTTTTTACACTTGCTATAACAGCATAAAGATGGAGGGAAAATAATGTTTATTTTTTAAATTTTCCATTTTTTTTTTTTTTACTCTGATTGGATTTTTCAAAAAACAAATGCCGAAAGCTCCATAAAATAATGACGTCGTGGTTGATATGGACAGGGGCAAATTTTTCCCCTTCCATAATTTTCATTGCTGACCCTTCACTGCATGATGTTTTTTTTTTTTTTTTTTTTTTTTTTTTTTTCTTCCAAGCCAACAATTTTAAGCGTGCCGTATATATACGGTACGCTTCTTGTTTTCATTTTCATATCTAATATATAGGTTGCATGCTTTGCTTGTGGCAAAACCTTGGCGGGAAAGGTTTGAAAAATTAAAAACGTATTTTCTTGAAACTGGTTTCATTAATCGTTAAGTTATTGCTGAAATCCAGGAGGTATGTTTTTCTATTTTCTTAAAATTGTAAAAGTTTTGGTATTCCTGTTAATTTCATTAAGTTATTAAGCGTCAAAGTCGAATTCCTTTGAACGGGATTTCAATACAGGTCCAGCAACCTAAGTCATTTGTGCCAACCTATGAGTCAAAATTCCAAGGCAGGAGGGGGGTGGAAACATCCTTCACAGAAACCCTCTTTGCCCCTCGGCTTTGGGCTCCACCGGTCACGAGATTTCTTCACGGTTCATTAAGCGGAGAGATTTGTAAATGTGTGGGAGAGAGAGGGTGTTAGAGAGGTTTTGTGTCTCGGGACTCGCAGGGTCTGAGGACTCATATAAAAAAGTCAAAATCTGTTTGACGAGGGTATCGAAAAGAAGTGACGAGGTATAGATGAAGAACGGGAGGGGTATAGAAAAGAGAGGGGCTCATTCATATCCTTAAATAGACCTGCGTAGTGATGTCGTCACGATCAAAATTGGTTCCAAACAAATGCTCTATCTCGCTCACTCTCGTTGATTTACCTATAAGAAATCAGATCCAAATCTTCGAACGCAAATTCATGCTAGTTGAAGAACAGTTTTCTCAAATTTTATTGCACCATTAGATTCCACGTACCTTAAAGTATCTTTTCACTCTAACATAATTCCTAAAAGATCACAAGCGAATTTACAATCACAGTTATACCGAAAGATGTTCTACGTTTTGTCCTCGTCCTACTCACGGTCTCTTATGGGAGTATCACCGCCATGACACTCAATCATTCTAACTTCTCTTCGTATCGAAGCTATTGTTCGAGGTATAACACATGTCGTGATGTGCCTATATCCTAGAATTTTGTGCTCATAAGAAACTGTGAGTGTGACAAGGACAAAACATAGGACTTTCTTCGATATACATAGGACTTTCTTCGATATAACTGTGATTGTGCATTCATATTTTATCACTGAGAAAAATGTGGCTGTTAAAACTGTAAGAATAGAACCATAGATATGTGTCACCTTATTTCAATCATGAGACCTATCGTTGCTATAGTCAGCGCGCTTGAATCTACACAAATTCCGATTGTCTCTATGGAATTTCGATTATTTCTATGGGAAATAAAGCTTGGGAATATTATATATCCTATCGGAAAATTCATTGAAACAATCGGAAATTTTTATAAGGGACGTGGAACCCAATGGTGTGATAAACACAACTGGTGCAAAGAACATGTTGTTTACTAGCACTTGTATTTGAAAATTTGGATCGTGTTTCATATGGGAAAACCCACGAGAGCGAGTGAGACGGAGCCTTTTTTTGGAACCAATTTTTTTCATGACGTCACATTAAACAGGTCTTGGTTATTGGAAACATTTGAAATTCTGGGGATCGGCAAATTGAAAAGCCCTTAATGAGCGTCTATGCAATCAAGGGATTTTTGAGGAAATTTTGGGCGTTTCGTTGAAAAAAAGGTTTTTAAAATCCAGAACAAAGGGACGGGGGTAAAATTCGCATTAATAGCTCTAAACAGTGAGAGGGACTGTCAGGTGTCTTCCACCCCTGGACAGCCTCCTCGCTGCGGCTATGGAATTGACTCTGGAATAACTTATTTACCTATCCTAAAAAGTTTCTCGCGTGTACAGTATTTTTTACTGGAAGCTTCTTCAAATTTTGGAAATTATAGGTCCGCATGGAACTTTGCTTTTCCAACACGAAAAATTATATCGACCGACGGCAACAGAAAAAGAAATAATATTACAATGCGTTATAATGAATAATGGCTTAGTTTTGACTGTAAACTTTAGATACTTTTCAACAAAATAAATGGGGGGGAGGGGGAATTAAAATCCACAAACGTCTTAAACCTCCACACCTACTAATCTATACCCCTAGAATTCTTGACGTGTAAAGGGCACCTGAAATGGTTAGTGATGTATATTAAAGGATTATTTTTTCATAAATTTGCAAGTGTTCCATTTGTGCATTTTACATATCTACATCGTGACAATCGCAATAAGTGCTGACAGCACCTAAAACGGAAAAAAAGAATTAAAAAAAAAAAACTGTTTATTATTTAGAATCACGGCTTTTCCGAATATGACACTTTTTGACTTCAAAGAACGCAACCTCATTTTTGATCCCTGAGCAATGAGCATTGAGCAAGCCATTTAAAAGTTGGAGAAAATATATATTGTCTATACTTTATGTGGGTAAAAAAGATCGAGCTAGCCATATCATATAATTTTCTCTTTTCAGCTTTCAATGGGTTTGTTGCAAAATTTTGCTACAGCGTTATAGAGTTGTGATTCTGATGTAAAATCGCCGGAAAATTACATTGGCGGCATCAAATAGTCATAAAATCCATTAATAAACCCACAAAACGCATTATAAAGAAAGCCAAAATGACAGTCGTAAAGCCGAACAATATGTGCACGCGCATACGAAGAACATCAAAGATAGGCGACCCATTTTCCCCTTTTTCGTTGAAAGGGGGGGAAAAGAAAAAATCTCTACAGTCAAACTGTGATTTTAAAAATTTGCATGGTCAAGATGTTGTCTTCTGTGAAGGGGGCAGGGGGGGGGCAAAATATCAAGAACAGGGTGTTTCAAATTTAAGTGCCAAACTTATGGAGTGTATTTTTGGGGTCAACATATATATAATACTTGATTTTCCTACATGAATAAGTGCTGCAAATGTTTCTCTTCTGAGCTAGAGCCCTCCAAAGTTTTGAAAACAAAAAACAAAAAACAAACACAAAAAAACACCGCCTGTGACTCATCTCCTTATAGATACATCTGATCTAAATTTATTTTTTTCATCATTTCTCACCAAATAAGCTCAATTGGACAGCACTTGTCACAAAAGAACCGAGTGACATTTTTGATAAAATTGAGTTATAGATTGATAGACCTAGCAATACTGGATATCGAAGCAACAAGTGCTTCTTCTAATAACAACTATTTCCCGTCAAAATTCCAGGTAAAAGTGAGCTGGTGAGCCTCATTGAAGTCATTGTCCATATGATGAAATAAAATGAGAACTTGCTTCCATTTTCTTAAACCTTAATCCGAGTCACGTAAGGAACCAACTCCGACTTGGTTCCTTTTATAGAATTGGGAACGGACTTAAGTCCGGATGAACAGATTTTAAAATATCAACAGTGTAAACTTACTCTGCCGTTTGGTTTCTCTTAGAGATTAGGTTTTCGTGATTATGCCAAAGAAAAAGAAGAAAGGAACCACGTCACTTTAAACGCTAAAAATTAAGTACCTTTCCTATACTCTGTTCGGGATAAGAAGTCCGATGGGAAGTCAGGTAAAAACGCACTACATTGCAACGCAGCGGTTTCTCGGCTGTCGATTCTTCCCCACTACGTCCGTCCCCAATGTTATTTTACATGAGAAAACAGACTTGCGAGCAGACCTGTAATTTTGGTGGGCTTTTAATCGTTGATAGGCGCAGGGCTCATCAAAACGTCCCCTCTGCTCTTTCCGGGCACCGTCAATGTTATTTTAAATGGGAAAACAGACTTACGAGCAGACCTGTCATTTTGGTGGGCTTTTAATCGTTGATAGGCGCAGGGCTCATCAAAACGTCCCCTCTGCTCTTTCCGGGCACCGCCAATGTTATTTTAAATGGGAAAACAGACTTACGAGCAGACCTGTCATTTTGTTGAGCTTTTAATCGTTGATATAGGCGCAGGGCTCATCGAAACGTCCCCTCTGCTCTTCCCGGGCACAGCCAATGTTATTTTAAATGGGAAAACAGACTTACGAGCAGACCTGTCATTTTGGTGGGGTTTTAATCGTTGATAGGCGCAAGGCTCATTAAAACGTCCCCTCTGCTCTTCCCGGGCACCGCCAATGTTATTTTAAATGGGAAAACAGACTTACGAGTAGACCTGTCATTTTGGTGAGCTTTTAATCGTTGATATAGGCGCGGGGCTCATCAAAACGTTCCCTCTGCTCTTCTTGGGCACCGCCAATGTTATTTTAAATGGGAAAACAGACTTACGAGTAGACCTGTAATTTTGGTGGGCTTTTAATCGTTGGTAGGCACAAGGCTTATCAAAACGTCCCCTCTGCTCTTCCCGGGCACCGCCAATGATATTTTACATGGAAAAACAGACTTACGAGCAGACCTGTCATTTTGGTGGGCTTTTAATCGTTGATAGGCGCAGGGCTCATCAAAACGTCCCCTCTGCTCTTCCCGGGTACCGCCAATGTTATTTTAAATGGGAAAACAGACTTACGAGCAGACCTGTCATTTTGGTGGGCTTATAATCGTTGATAGGCGCAGGGCTCATCCAAACGTCCCCTCTGCTCTTTCCGGGCACCACCAATGTTATTTTAAATGGGAAAACAGACTTACGAGTAGACCCGTCATTTTGTTGAGCTTTTAATCGTTGATATAGGCGCAGGGCTCATCCAAACGTCCCCTCTGCTCTTCCCGGGCACCGCCAATGTTATTTTAAATGGGAGAACAGACTTACGAGTAGACCTGTCATTTTGGTGGGCTTTTAATCGTTGATAGGCGCATGGCTCATCCAAACGTCCCCTCTGCTCTTCCTGGGCACCGCCAATGTTATTTTAAATGGAAAAACAGACTTACGAGCAGACCTGTCATTTTGGTGGGCTTTTAATCGTTGATAGGCGCAGGGCTCATCAAAACGTCCCCTCTGCTCTTTCCGGGCACCGTCAATGTTATTATAATGGGAAAACAGACTTACGAGCAGACCTGTCATTTTGGTGGGCTTTTAATCATTGATAGGCGCAGGGTTCATCCAAACGTCCCCTCTGCTCTTCCCGGGCACCGCTAATGTTATTTTAAATGGGAGAACAGACTTACGAGTAGACCTGTCATTTTGGTGAACTTTTAATCGTTGATATAGGCGCAGGGCTCATCAAAACGTTCCCTCTGCTCTTCTTGGGCACCGCCAATGTTATTTTAAATGGAAAAACAGACTTACGAGCAGACCTGTCATTTTGGTGGGCTTTTAATCGTTGATAGGCGCAGGGCTCATCAAAACGTCCCCTCTGCTCTTTCCGGGCACCGCCAATGTTATTTTAAATGGGAAAACAGACTTACGAGTAGACCCGTCATTTTGGTGGGCTTTTAATCGTTGATATAGGCGCAGGGCTCATCCAAACGTCTCCTCTGCTCTTCCCGGGCACCGCCAATGTTATTTTCAATGGGAAAACAGACTTATGAGCAGACCTGTCATTTTGGTGAGCTTTTAATCGTTGATATAGGCGCAGGGCTCATCAAAACGTTCCCTCTGCTCTTCTTGGGCACCGCCAATGTTATTTTAAATGGGAAAACAGACTTACGAGTAGACCTGTAATTTTGGTGGGCTTTTAATCGTTGATAGGCGCAGGGCTCATCAAAACGTCCCCTCTGCTCTTCCCGGGCATCGCCAATGTTATTTTAAATGGGAAAACAGACTTACGAGCAGGCCTGTCATTTTGGTGGGCTTTTAATCGTTGGTAGGCACAAGGCTCATCAAAACGTCCCCTCTGCTCTTCCCGGGCACCGCCAATGATATTTTACACGGGAAAACAGACTTACGAGCAGACCTGTCATTTTGGTGGGCTTTTAATCGTTGATAGGCGCAGGGCTCATCAAAACGTCCCCTCTGCTCTTCCCGGGTACCGCCAATGTTATTTTAAATGGGAAAACAGACTTACGAGCAGGCCCGTCATTTTTGGGGGGCTTTTAATCGTTGATAGGCGCAAGGCTCATCAAAACGTCCCCTCTGCTCTTTCCGGGCACCGCCAATGTTATTTTTAATGGGAAAACAGACTTACGAGTAGACCCGTCATTTTGTTGAGCTTTTAATCGTTGATATAGGCGCAGGGCTCATCAAAACGTCCCCTCTGCTCTCCCCGGGCACCGCCAATGTTATTTTAAATGGGAAAACAGACTTATGAGCAGACCTGTCATTTTGGTGAGCTTTTAATCGTTGATATAGGCGCAGGGCTCATCAAAACGTTCCCTCTGCTCTTCTTGGGCACCGCCAATGATATTTTAAATTGGAAAACAGACTTACGAGTAGACCTGTAATTTTGGTGGGCTTTTAATCGTTGATAGGCGCAGGGATCATCAAAACGTCCCCTCTGCTCTTCCCGGGCAGGGCATCGCCAATGTTATTTTAAATGGGAAAACAGACTTACGAGTACACCTGTCATTTTGGTGGGCTTTTAGTCGTTGATAGGCGCAGGGCTCATCCAAACGTATCCTCTGCTCTTCCCGGGCACCGCCAATGTTATTTTAAATGGGAAAACAGACTTACGAGCAGACCTGTCATTTTGGTGGGCTTTTAATCGTTGATAGGCGCAGGGTTCATCCAAACGTCCCCTCTGCTCTTCCCGGGCACCGGCAATGTTATTTTAAATGGGAGAACAGACTTACGAGTAGACCTGTCATTTTGGTGGGCTTTTAATCGTTGATAGGCGCATGGCTCATCCAAACGTCCCCTCTGCTCTTCCCGGGCACCGCCAATGTTATTTTAAATGGAAAAACAGACTTACGAGCAGACCTGTCATTTTGGTGGGCTTTTAATCGTTGATAGGCGCAGGGCTCATCAAAACGTCCCCTCTGCTCTTTCCGGGCACCGTCAATGTTATTTTAAATGGGAAAACAGACTTACGAGCAGACCTGTCATTTTGGTGGGCTTTCAATCGTTGGTAGGCACAAGGCTCATCAAAACGTCCCCTCTGCTCTTCCCGGGCACCGCCAATGATATTTTAAATGGGAAAACAGACTTACGAGTAGACCTGTCATTTTGGTGGGCTTTTAATCGTTGATAGGCGCAGGGCTCATCAAAGCGCCCCCTCTGCTCTTCCCGGGCACCGCCAATGTTATTTTAAATGGGAATACAGACTTACGAGTAGACCTGTCATTTTGGTGGGCTTTTAATCGTTGATAGGCGCAGGGCTCATCAAAACGTCTCCTCTGCTCTTCCCGGGCACCGCCAATGTTATTTTTAAAAGGGAAAACAGACCCACGAGCAGACCTGTCATCTTGGTGGGCTTTTAATCGTTGATAGGCGCAAGGCTCATCAAAACGTCCCCTCTGCTCTTCCCGGGCACCGCCAATGTTATTTTAAAAGAAAACAGACTTACGAGCAGACCTGTCATTTTGGTGGGCTTTTAATCGTTGATAGGCGCAGGGCTCATCCAAAACGTCCCCTCTGCTCTTCCCGGGCACCGCCAATGTTATTTTAAATGGGAGAACAGACTTACGAGCAGACCTGTCATTTTGGTGGGCTTTTAATCGTTGATAGGCGCAGGGCTCATCAAAACGTCCCCTCTGCTCTTCCCGGGCACCGCCAATGATATTTAAATGGGGAAAAAAGACTTACGAGTAGACCTGTCATTTTGGTGGGCTTTTAATCGTTGATAGGCGCAGGGCTCATCAAAGCGCCCCCTCTGCTCTTCCCGGGCACCGCCAATGTTATTTTAAATGGGAATACAGACTTACGAGTAGACCTGTCATTTTGGTGGGCTTTTAATCGTTGATAGGCGCAGGGCTCATCAAAACGTCCCCTCTGCTCTTTCCGGGCACCGCCAATGTTATTTTAAATGGGAAAACAGACTTATGAGCAGACCTGTCATTTTGGTGAGCTTTTAATCGTTGATATAGGCGCAGGGCTCATCAAAACGTTCCCTCTGCTCTTCTTGGGCACCGCCAATGATATTTTAAATGGGAAAACAGACTTACGAGTAGACCTGTAATTTTGGTGGGCTTTTAATCGTTGATAGGCGCAGGGATCATCAAAACGTCCCCTCTGCTCTTCCCGGGCATCGCCAATGTTATTTTAAATGGGAAAACAGACTTACGAGTAGACCTGTCATTTTGGTGGGCTTTTAGTCGTTGATAGGCGCAGGGCTCATCCAAACGTCTCCTCTGCTCTTCCCGGGCACCGCCAATGTTATTTTAAATGGGAAAACAGACTTACGAGCAGACCTGTCATCTTGGTGGGCTTTTAATCGTTGATAGGCGCAGGGCTCATCAAAACGTCCCTTCTGCTCTTCCCGGGCACCGCCAATGTTATTTTAAATAGAAAAACAGACTTACGAGCAGACCTGTCATTTTGGTGGGCTTTTAATCGTTGATAGGCGCAGGGCTCATCCAAACGTCCCCTCTGCTCTTTCCGGGCACCGTCAATGTTATTTTAAATGGGAAAACAGACTTACGAGCAGACCTGTCATTTTGGTGGGCTTTTAATCGTTGATAGGCGCAGGGTTCATCCAAACGTCCCCTCTGCTCTTCCCGGGCACCGCCAATGTTATTTTAAATGGGAGAACAGACTTACGAGTAGACCTGTCATTTTGGTGGCCTCTTAATCGTTGATAGGCGCATGGCTCATCCAAACGTCCCCTCTGCTCTTCCCGGGCACCGCCAATGTTATTTTAAATGGAAAAACAGACTTACGAGCAGACCTGTCATTTTGGTGGGCTTTTAATCGTTGATAGGCGCAGGGCTCATCAAAACGTCCCCTCTGCTCTTTCCGGGCACCGTCAATGTTATTTTAAATGGGAAAACAGACTTACGAGCAGACCTGTCATTTTGGTGGGCTTTCAATCGTTGGTAGGCACAAGGCTCATCAAAACGTCCCCTCTGCTCTTCCCGGGCACCGCCAATGATATTTTAAATGGGAAAACAGACTTACGAGTAGACCTGTCATTTTGGTGGGCTTTTAATCTTTGATAGGCGCAGGGCTCATCAAAGCGCCCCCTCTGCTCTTCCCGGGCACCGCCAATGTTATTTTAAATGGGAATACAGACTTACGAGTAGACCTGTCATTTTGGTGAGCTTTTAATCGTTGATATAGGCGCAGGGCTCATCAAAACGTCCCCTCTGCTCTTTCCGGGCACCGTCAATGTTATTTTAAATGGGAAAACAGACTTACGAGCAGACCTGTCATTTTGGTGGGCTTTCAATCGTTGGTAGGCACAAGGCTCATCAAAACGTCCCCTCTGCTCTTCCCGGGCACCGCCAATGATATTTTAAATGGGAAAACAGACTTACGAGTAGACCTGTAATTTTGGTGGGCTTTTAATCGTTGATAGGCGCAGGGCTCATCAAAGCGCCCCCTCTGCTCTTCCCGGGCACCGCCAATGTTATTTTAAATGGGAATACAGACTTACGAGTAGACCTGTCATTTTGGTGGGCTTTTAATCGTTGATAGGCGCAGGGCTCATCCAAACGTCTCCTCTGCTCTTCCGGGGCACCGCCGCGTCCGTTCAGGAGGACTTGCTTTTCAGACCCTTTTATTGAAAAAGACAATACCGTGAACTGACCAATTTATATTGTCTTTTGAACGCCCACTCGACAATTAAACTTTTGCGGCTTTCGCGAATTTTGAATAACTGACTTTATATTTAAATTGTGCACGACGTAGACAGAAAAATGATACCTAACGGCTGTTCAATAAGTAATTTTTTCAAAGATTTCGGCATTCCTGATTGAGTGATTTCAGAAACCCGACATCTTTGAAAAATTACATATTGAATCGCCGTTAGGTATCATTTTACTGTGCACGTCGAGCAGAATTTAAATTTAATGTCAGCTATTCAAAATTCGCGAAAGCCGCAAAAGTTTAATTTTCGAGTGGGCGTTCAAAAAACAATATAAATTGGTCAGTTCACGGTATTGTCTTTTTCAATAAAAGGGTCTGAAAGGCAAGTCCTCCTGAACGGACGATGCGGAGAAGAATCGACAGCCGAGAAACCGCTGCGTTGCAATGTAGTGCGTTTATACCTGACTTCCCATCGGACTTCTTATCCCGAACAGAGTATACATAGGAAATTCCACTTTTCCGGTGTTGAAATGCAAAAAAATAACACGGTAGTTGAATGAAATCAAAACGTAAGTAATTCCAGGTTTTTTGTTTAAATGCTAGCTCTTCAACTTTGGACTCAATTTTCTCGAGATCAGCTCCATGTCACGTGGTTCCTCTTTGATGAATTATCATTGCTAGCAAAAGCATTAAAACTGTTCAGACTTTCGTGGCACGCTTTTCCAACACCTGCGTGTTGGAATTTTCCCTGCTTGTTTTTTTTTTTTTTTTTTTTTTTTTCATATGTATAAGAGTTTGTTTCCGCAAAATGAGGGCTGACGATTTGAAAGGGTAAGACATCAATACGACGATACAGGGTGATAAATATATAGCAATTTAGATTATAAAGAGGTGATTGCAACGGCACAAGTTTACTAAAGCTTGTTATTAAAACGACGTAAATAGGGTACTCGTGCTAGAGAGGTAGGTAGAGAAAAACTGCGAGACTGCCGTTCCACCGAGAATCGCCGAAAGCATAGACCATTGAAAATAGGAGAGGAGCTTCTCATGTGAGTATCGGTTCTACGCGTGGGCCTTCCCTTATTCCTGAACAAGTTCAAAACATACCTCCTCCCGCGTTGACACACCACGCGCCGAAGTCATATCTCAAAACCTATATTTTAAAGGAGCGTTTGAGCGATTTGTTCCTTCAGAGGAGCCCCATACAGTAAAGGGTTGAAACGACAGTTACAGTTAGGAAACAGCCAACGGCGTAGCATGCAATGCGGCAACGTTGCAGTTTATCCATTTAAACCCATAAAAAAGATCGAAATATTGGGTGTTCGGTGACCACCTTTGCATTCGACCTTTTACATGGGTTTAAATGAGCACAGTACAACGTTGATAAATTGCAAGCTACGCTACTGGAAACAGCATCATGCGAAAGATAGTAACAGCTAGGGTTAGGTTAGATCGACAACTCATACGAGTATATAGTGCAGTTAGATGTCAATCGTGCGACTTTTGCTGTACTTACGTATCAACACCATAGTAAACACAAACAGTTGACTCGCATTGAAAAAGTAGGCACTCATGTGGGGGAGGGGGGGAGAGAATCATGGGGGAGAGGAAAAATAGATGAATAAATATAATGATAATTTATCCCGTGGAGGAAAGGAAACCATACCCACGTTCAAACATCACATACGCGAGGCATAAACATAGCGCCGCGGTGTATAGTATATACGGTGAGAACATATTTTGTCGGGCAGGAAATGATGGGTCCTGGCCCAGGACTCCTGCCTCCTGGGTCCCTAGCCTCTCCGTGCAAAAAGGGAGAGGAAATTGAGGAAAGCGAGGAAAGCGAGGAATATGTTTTTCTTTGTGTGATATCCAGCTCCAGGTCGCTCTGCATACTAACTACGGCCCGGATAGAAATAAAGAGGCATGCAATAAATAAATATGCGCCTTGTTGCCAAGAGAGGCAGACGCATTATGGGTCCTCCACTCGATGCCTGTCTCTGTGATTTTAAATGCTTCAGCATCCACCCAGAAAAAAACAGGGGGGGGGGACAGAAAAAAGGGGGGGATCAGAAAAAAACAGAAAAAACGCTTTAGTAGCGCTTTGGTAGAAGAATATCTCAACCCGAAAGACTTTAGTATAGAGCTAACCAAAGGTTTTGGACGTCTAACTAAATAAATTTTGCTGGATGAACCCTAAGACTTGGTTGACTCAACAGACGTCTTTTTCTCGGCCATTTCCCTACCAAAAGTTTTGTCAGAGCTATCAAAGTTTTTTTTTTTTTTTTTTTTTTTTTCGTTTTTTTCTCTGTGCACATCGAAAAGACCCCCATTTGTGTGATGCAGTGTTGTCACATGGAGTACTAAACTACAAGACTAACCCTTTATAATCATGATTGTGGAATTTGTGAAAAGTATACTATCCCCCCCATATTTAATGCGCAACCCATAAGAAACAAAACAAAAAAAAACGCTTTGGTAGCGCTAACAAAACCTTTGGTAGAAAAATGACTCATTGTCAGCAAAATACTTTAGTAAATATAAAGTAAAATATTGGCTTCGGTCAATCCCGATTAAACCGGTTTTATTTTTGTCTTGGTCTTTCAGTTTTTTACTTTCTCACTCTAACGAAGCAAGCAAAATTGAAAAAGTATTGCAATGGCGCAAAGATTTTAACAGAGCTGCCGATTTGCGTAGACTTAATGACATTTTGAAATTCACTGAAGATTCCACCGGTTGAGAAAAGATTACAGAGTTTAGTTCAGTGTATGACTGTAATGCACAAAAATACTAGAGTCTTAGAGTCGTCGATAATTTTGAAAACTTGCGGATATTTTAATTAATTAACTGCGTTTCCACCGATTGAGAAAAGATTGCATATCAGAGTATTTCCGTGCATTATAGTTATACACTGAATTGAACTATGTAATCTTTTCTCAACCGGTGGAATCATCGGTGAATTTAAAAATGTAATTGAATCTACGCAAATCGGCAGCTCTGGATTTTAATGTATTTTCTTTTTTCTTTCGATACTTGGACCATTGCGACTTAGTCAATCATGATATAATTATAAAATAATTGGCTCTTATCATGTCTAATACTATCCTAAAAAGAGCATCCATCCATAACATTTCAATATTTCCTAACCATATGTGGTAGGGAGAGGTACACGCACAAAACATCTGTGTCTATGTCTGTCTGTCCGTAGCCAAAATGTGAAACCCAGCATAACTTTTGAACAATTGATCCATATGCATCCAAATTTTGCAGAGCTGTCGCTTTTAACATTTCTTAGAGGGACTTTTTTTTAGTTTTTTTGAAATTTTAATTTTTAGGTTAGTTATAGATGAAAAATATATTTCCATCAAAATCAATGGGAAAAGGGGTCAAAAAAAGGAAAAATTCAAATATTTCAAAAATTGATCTTTGGATCTGGATAGCAATATCATCCCAGAATGTCGAAGAGGGGTCTGGGGGTCTCCCCAAGAATATTAAAGGGGCGTCTGGGGGTCTCCAGATTAAAGTTGATGTAAGAAAGTGTTGGTAGAGTATTTCACTACAATTTATTTTTCGAACTAGAATTACTCAACTCGTTTCATCTTAATTGTTCCATCATGTTTCATGCATAAAAAAAATTAGATTTACGTTTCAAGTAGTTACTACGAGCAATGGGGCTCTTGCAAACTTTTGCTACCGGGGACTGGAGAGTTGATACTTGCATAAAAACCGGTAAAACTGACAATGAGTCTACTAAAAAATCACAAAACTTACTCTCAGAATGGGGCAGAATGGCGATGGGACGCAGAGAGAGAGAGAGAGAGAGAGAGAGAGAGAGAGAGAGAGAGAGAGAGAGAGAGAGAGGAGGAGAGAGAGAGAGAGAGAGAGAGAGGAGTTGCAGGTCGCAGGCAGCATGGGAAATTCCTATCTGATTTGAGACATATCTCCGTGTCTCTGTAGAGAAAGTGACATGATAGACAGGAATCTCCCATGATACCTGCGTTGAGCCGCCATTGCAAACTTGCAATTATGGCAGTTATGCAAGTTTATCCTGAATTTTAGACTTACTCAGTGTGGTTTTCGTGATTTTCGCTGGTTTTTATTCATCAGGGTGGACTATTCATTTGCTCACAGAAAAAGTGTGCAAGAGCCCCATTGCACAATCAACCAATGGGTCTGTTGCGTACTTTTGCTAAATCAATATAACTCAATGTTTCTAACGTAAAACTCTGCGAAAATAACGATGCGCACATTAAAAACTTTCAAAATCCACTCATTCACTCAGGAAATACCTTCCATTTCAAACAACCCGCGCTACACTAGACACTATGTCACCAACTTATAACTACATATAGATGGAACCATCTCGTTTATGTAAACATGAACAGAACTTACAAACATTGGAACGTTTCGTTTAGATGCGTACATTTCTTATATTATTTTGTAATCTTTGATAGTCCGAAACGATCAGACAGCAAATGCAGCTTCTATTTTACGTATTAAAAAAGAAAGTCCATCATTTTGTAGATACGATGTTGTTTATTTATGCACGGTGGTTCCGTCTACATAGTAGTATACCGGTTCAAATAGTGTCTAGTGTAGCGCGGGCTGTTTGAAATTGAAGTGATTTTCTGAGTTAATAAGTGAATTTTGAACGCTTTTAATGTGCGCATCGTTATTTTCGCCAAATTTTACATAAGAATCAAGATTCTTTATTGTTGTAGCAAAAGTATGCAACAGACCCATTCCACTTTTGATGATCAATTATCAGGAATTTTATCTATCTTCATCTTCAAACATGGTGTCCATACGTTGAAAAATGTTCCATAGAGCTTCCAGGGTCGCTGATTCCAAAGAATTTTGGGTAAAAGAAAGTTTTGCACGAAACGCAGTAGTTGCTCGTACACCTGACAACTCTGATTCACAAATATGTTTCTCTTCGAATTTATTCCTTTCCGTTGGTGATTTCTCTATGCTTTCTGTTGAAGCAAAGACCGCGCGTTTATTTTTTCCTCCGTTTCTCACGTTTCCTCTTCTCCCTTCTCATCAAACGAGCTTCATTCGAAATTCCTTTCTGATAATCTTTGATATCGTTACATTGAGCCGCGATGAACTCCGAGCTCGTTACGTTGTTTTCCCCCCAGGCGCTTTCTTTTCTCCTTTTTTTTCTCTGGCTATTTTTTTCTAACGTATCGTTCGCTCCTTGTAAAAGAAGTCTCCGTCCGAAATAAAACAAAACAATTTCTCCCAATTTTACATATTATATATTTTTTTTTTTTTTCAAATTCGACTTTCAGGTTATCTGAATTTACATTCAGCGAAGTTTAGCTTTTGAAACTGTCGTGTCTGCACTCCAGCTAGTGAGAGCACACGAACACAAATGAACGTAAAAAATTAAATTAGAGCATGAGAGACACTTCAATATTAAGGTGATTCCAGGCGAAACTTTTCCAAATTTCAATCCAATGGATAGCGTAGTCGCTTTTCGGAAAAGTAGAGTTTTTGGCGTTTTAAACTGAAACCATAGCAAATCCAATAATGTCAGAACCGACAAAAAAGTTTTATTGATTTTTTGAGCCCAAAACAAGCAAAACTAGTTTAGAATTAAAGCCGTAAATTATGAAATTCATTTCGCCATAAGCTTAGCAGTGGCGTCATTTGCGGGGGGCAGGGGGGGGGGGGGGCAACAGGCCCCCCCCCCCCCCCCAAGGGTCGGCCAAAAGTGAAAAAGCGATGACTTCTTTTTTTTTTTTTTTTTTTTTTTGAGAAAAAAAAAGTCTCGAACTAAAATTTGGTGGTCATTAACGAGTTTTGTTGTTGGGATTTAGGGCCTGAATATAGAATATGCAGGGCTAAAATAATATTGATGAGAAAAAAAAGGTCATCACATTTTTCCCCCCCCCCCCAAGCCGAACCTGAGATGACGCCCCTGAAGCTTAGTAAGTGAGAGTGAGTGCGAGTGCTATCCACCTCACTCGCACTCATTGAGGCTAATGGGAATTTTTGTATTTCATAATTTCCGGCTTTATTTTCGAGTGTTTCAGCTTGAAACTTTCAGGCTAGATCTTCCTGAAGTATGCTCGCAGGTGCTGACGTTACTCAAATTTGTACTTTGGGGCTGTTGCACACTTTTGCTATGAGAGATTTAATAGTCGATTCTGCTGTAAAAAAAAAAAAAAAAAAAAAAAAAAAAAAAAAAAAAAAAAACCTCCAAATATGACGATGACAGCACTAAAAACTTTCGAAATCCACTCCTAAACTCAATAAACGCTTTTATTAGCGAGGGCGGAATAGTAGCTGAGGGCAGTAATACGAGTAATTAGTCATCAAAGTAATGATCCACACCCGATGAATGGTACTGCTACACCTAGTGACACCGGTGTCACATGAAAGTCGTCTCTTATTGGTCATTTCTTGATGGCGTTACAGTATTGTTAGATGGGAATCTCGGATGTGGATCACTACTCTGATGACTAATTACCATGTGAATCATCCTCGTCAGCAGAGAGAGAGAGAGAGAGAGAGAGAGAGAGAGAGAGAGAGAGAGAGAGAGAGAGAGAGAGAGAGAGAGAGAGAGAGAGAGAGAGAGAGAGAGAGAGAGAGAGAGAGAGAGAAGAGAGAGGGGAGAGAGAGAGAGAGAGAGAGAGAGAGAGAGAGAGAGAGAGAGAGAGAGAGAGAGAGAGAGAGAGCGAAATTAATATTGGAATCTCTTATTATTACTGTCCTATGTCACCATTACGCTAGCGCAATTAAAAGCGTTTATTGAGTTTAAGGTGGATTTCGGAAGTTTTTAGTGCTGCCATCGTTATTTTTGGAGGTTTTTACACCAAAATCGACTGTTAAATTGCTTATAGCAAAAGAGGTGCAACAGCCCTGTCAATCACTTTTCCAGCTTATTTGATCATATGTTTTTAAATTAACCTCTCTATAGCAACCTCAATGTGAAAATAGTCTATCTGTCATACCGCGACTATAAAGAGAGCAAATAAGACTCATCTCTTATTCCTCAAAACTAGAGTCTCAAAACCATTAAAATTGTCAAACCTTACTTGTGTAAGTTTATTATTATCCAACATTGGTTAAATAAACTATGAACCAATACATTAAATATTGTTACTAATTATTACGTAACAAGCCTCATTATGGACTTAAATTTTTTTCACCCCCCCCCCATTTTTATTTACAATGTTTTTTTAAATCTTGTGAAATCTGTTTAAAGTTAAAGTTTGGAAATCATGACCTTTATCCTCCGTTTGTTTCAGGTATGCCTGGCAAGAGAAATGTGCTGTATTACCAGTGCTGTCCTGAACCTTATGTAGATATCACTTTTCAAATACAAATTCGTCGAAGGACTCTATACTATTTTTTTAATTTAATTGTACCCTGTGTTCTAATTTCCTCGATGGCGCTACTCGGGTTTACCCTCCCGCCCGACTCTGGGGAGAAGCTTACGCTTGGTACTGTATTCATTTTAATTACTTCACTTTTTTAGTTTTACGCTTTCCATTTTATTCTTACACTGAGAGAAATCACTTCTTTAAAAACAAGGACACACGTTATTTGCATAGGCGGACCGTGACAAAAAAAAAAAAAAAAAAAGTGTGGGGGGCTAAAAAGTGATGACCTTTTTTTTATTTTTTTTTGGCTTCTCAAGTCTGAAGAGATGACTTTTTTCCGATTTTTTAGCCCCTCCGCCCAAAAACGTGGGGAGGGGGTTATAGCCCCCTAGCCCCTGATACGGTCCGCCTATGTTTACTTGTGACAGTTTTTCTTGCGCGAGGTAATGTTCTGATTGCATGAAGGAGAATTACTGTCCCAACAAGGAATCTTTTACTTGTAGCAGCAGACATTCCCCTTGGGTTAAAGGAATTTCCTCTCAGTCAATTAATATTTCGATGTGCAGTTTCTTAAACACAAACAAAATACACCTTGGATTAAAAAAAGAATTCTCTCAGTGTACCCTCTTTTTACACTTATATTTTCGGTTGTTTTGCACTTTCATTGAATCCTTGACTAATAATTCCACAGATGAGAACCGGAGATTACGAAAAGAACAAAACAAACTTTTCGGAAATAAACTCGGTTTTTTTACTATTCTTAATTTTTCGATGCGAAAACTATCATTCGCTTCTCTGGAATCACTGAATACTTCAATCAAAACGGAAACCTAAATTAATTTTGAAACATTTTTTACTTTGGGCCAATACGCCAATACGCCTTGTTAAATAATGGGGCTCTCGCAAACTTTTGCTGTGAGCAAAAGAATAGTCCAATCTGATGTAGAAACTAGCGAAAATCACGAAAATCACGAAAATCGCTCTAAGAAAGTCTACAACTCAATAATAAACTCACATAACTGCTAAAACGTCAAGTTCGTAATGGCGGTTCAATGAAGATATCAGATGAGATTCCTGTCTAATTGTCACTTTCTTTAAGGAAACACAGAGATGTGTCTTAATTTAGATAGGAATCTCCCATGATACCAGCGTCTCTCCGCCATTAAGCCCGATTCTGAGAGTGAATTTCGTGAATTTTTAGTGAACTCATCGTCATTTTTACATAGGGTTTTGTGCAAGAATCAATTCTTCAATCCCCTGTAGCAAAAGTTTGCAAGAGCCCCCTTTTTCGATGCGAAAACATATCATTCGCTTCACTGAAATCAGAGAGTACTTCAATCAAAATGGAAACCTAAATTAAGTTTGAAACATTTTTTTTACTTTGGGCCAATACACCAATACGCCTTGTTGAGTAATAGTAAGTATTTTGGGCATGCTCCAGCACCCCAAAACCGAGTTGTAACAGGTTTATGAGTGGCTACGATTGCAAATATAATCTAAAAAAATATGCCATCTTGGCGATGGGGCTCTTGCAAACTTTTGCTGTAGGGGATTAAAGAGTTGATTCTTGCCTAAAAACATGCCCAAAATGACGATGAGCATACCAAAAACTCACGAAATTCCCTCTCAGAATCGGGCTTTGTGTTGGAAAGACGCAGGTATCATGGGAGATTCCTATCTAAATTGAGACATATATCTCGGTGTTTCTGTAGAGAAACTGACAAATTAGACAGGTATCAGAGTATCTTCAACGATACCTGCGTTGAACCACCATTACGAACTTGCCGTTACAGCAGTTTTTGTGAGTTTATTCCTAAATTTTAGACTTTCTTAGGGTGATTTTCCGAATGGGGCTATTGCACTCTTTTGCTATGAGCGATTTAATAGTCGATTATGGCGTAAAAACCTCAAAAATAACGATGGCGGCACTAAAAATTTCCAAAATCCACTCCTAAACTCAATAAACGCAGTTATTTGCGCGAGCGTAATGGTGGCCGAAGGTACTAACAATAGGAGATTCCTATCTTAATTTCGTCACTCTTTCTATGCTGACAAGGATGATTCACAGAGTAATTAGTCATCAGAGTGATGATCCACATCCGATGAATGGTACCGCAACACCAAGTGACACCGGTGTCAAATGAAAGTAGTCTCTTATTGGTCACTTCTTGATGGAGTTTCAGAATTGTTAGATGGGAATCCCCCATTGTTAGTGCCTTCGGCCACCATTACGCTCCCGCAAATAACTGTTTATTGAGTTTAGGAGTGGATTTTGGAAGTTTTTAGTGCCGCCATCGTTATTTTTTGAGGTTTTTACGCCATAATCGACTATTAAATCGCTTATAGCAAAAGTGTGCAATAGCCCCATTTCGCTGGTTTTTACATCAGATTGGACTATTCATTTGCTTTCAGCAAAAGTTTACAAGAGCCCCATTAATCATTATTGCCACCTTGGCAGGTGAATGAGCACGCAGTTGCTAGTTTGTGCAGGTGAATCCGAAATCTGTCTTTCATTAGCTCTTCTACGAGAGTTTCCGTTCTGATTGTAGAATTTTGCCAAGAAATGTTTGACTTGGTGTGACTTTGCCCTCGCTTATCAATCAGTCTGGATCACTGAGTAGCAGACTCCGTAGTTCCCATATTGGGCTGGAAAATCTTACATTTGAACCCATTTCAATTGATGTTTCGAAAACATTTTCTGAACAATCTGGTGACTATATGAGAAGACTCCTGTGCGGCCATATTTGGTCGAACAGAAAATTTCCCATTTACTTGAGTGACTGAAAATTTTAAGCGAATAACGAGGAAACTTTTGGTTTGAATCATTCTTCATAATTTAGGGTAGTCCACATTAAAGGGTCAGTTTCAAAATCCGCCAAACGGCAAACCCTTATCACATATGTATAACACCGCTTAAACCCTGCTATCCACTTACTATCAAGTATGATAAATTTTACCATCATATGGTAAATGCAACCAGTGGCGTAGCGTGCAATTTGGCAACATCGCAGTTCGTCCATTTAAACTCATAAAAAAGATCGAAGTATTCGATCTTTTACATGGGTTTAAATGGACGCAATACGACGTTGCCAATTTGCACGCTACGCCACTGAATGCAACGTACCTTTTCGTGAAATGTACCAACAGATTATTATCTCAATTTACCACAAGGCACGTTGCATTTATCGTATGATAGTAAAATTTACCATACTTGATAGCAGACTCCAAAATCAGCTATGCAGATGACAAATTCTACCAGTCTTTTTTCCCCGTGTAATGCTGTGCAGTGTGCATGTACCCCGTACATACATGCATTGAGTTTATTCTAAAGAATTATTCTATCGACCGAAGGGATTTTACACTGCATAACTCCCCGTATTTTCTTTCATAAGAAGTAGAGGGAGCACGCAGAGGTGACTCGCGGAGTATGGCAACAACATATTCCCTCCATTCAAACCAATGTAAAATAATCGATTAAATTTTATATCGATTAATTGATGAATCAATTTTTACACGGGTTTAGATGGCAAAAGTACGTAACTGTCCCATTGCACTGGGCTGAGGTGATCAACAACTACTTTCATTATCAGATGCTTAAGATGCACCATCAATTTTAGATTAAACTTCTATATTATTTTGAGTTCAGGATTATTATTATTTTTTATTTTAATTTTTCGCTATGAACTAGATGTCCACCACGATTTCTTCGAAAGTAATAGAAATCAAAGAAGTGGTTTTTTTTTTTTTCATACATAAACTGACGATTTTTCTTCAGTCTAGATGGTTTGCATCAGAATAAAATTTAGATTTGTATCTAATATCTATGGATATATTTTTAGCTAAAGTTCCTTTTAAACATATCATAAATTACAGTTGACCTGGAATTTCATAAAAACGTAGAAAGTAGCATATTTGATCACAATCAATTTTACTGCCTTATTGAACAGGGGCTCAAGAACAAATTGATAATTTCACGTCGTCTTAGGAAATATCAAAAGAATGTTAAAATAGAATTTTTGCAAAAAAGAATTATTATTCTCGACATTTTTTAGGCGCAATTAACATATGCGCACTGCTTCTGAATAAATTGCGGGCTCATGTTAGAAGATCAAATCTACGAGGGTCAATCGGAAATGTGGTTCCCTATTTACAATTGGCGCTTAATAAAGCTAGGGGGGAGGGGGGGCTGACATAGGTCCACAAAACGTTAAATATTGAGATAGTTTTTGGTTATATTGCAATTCCAAAAAAAACACTGATTTTGTAAGATTATGACGGCTTTGATGGCTATGACTTTTTTTTCTATCATCTCTATTAGGAGTTGAGAAAAATAAAAAAAAAATAAAAAAAAAAAAAAAAAAAAAAAAAAAAAAAAAAAAAACAGAAAAAAACAAATAAAAAAAAAAAAACTCAAAATGACCCTCATAAGTTGGAAGCGGACTTACCTTCTGCCTCTCCGTTTCTCATAGCAATTATTCGTCGTGTGAAGTAAAAATATTTGCAATCTGTCCTCTCACCAATGAAAGTTTCCGTTTTCGTTTTAGAAGTCGAACTTCAAACTTGGTAATTCTTTCATAAGGGAAAAATTAAAACAGAAACGTATGGAGGTTTAATTAGTTTAGAGTTTCAGAGAAAAAAAAGTGAGCTGCGGTGGAATCCTATATGCATACACTCTACATAACTTGAAAAATATGAAGTATCGGGTGAGGAGGTTTTACATTTTTCCGATTCTCAAAGCGAGGTGAGGACGAAAAAACACTGGAACGAACTAAATCAGTTTTTGCGAGCACGACACTATTGCCAGATTTAGTTTACAGTATGTCCCATAAGTTCTGACTATCAAGCCCAAGTCGACAAACACGTATCTTATTTTGATAAAACAACAGGTTTGTTCGTTAGTTTTAGATCGGTAGAATCGTCTTTTGATTTATATGACTAATTCGGCCAACCACAAGTTAACGAGCAGACCTGTTATTGATCGAAGCGGGATACTTGTTTTTCGATTTGGGCTGGACAAGGACTTCTAGGCCACCCTATACTTTCTATTCGTTAATCAATAGAAACATATATTGCTTAAAAATGGCAACACTGGTACGCGTAGCATAATAAATCAATCCAGCGTTAAAGTCACAACTTGCAAAACAAGCTCCCTCGAAACCGTTTCTATAATTATAATTTCTTCCGTTCAATTTACAATGGGAGGTCTCGTCAATGATTTTTTTCCTTGATAGTGAGGGAGAAGTATTTGAAGCTTATGCATACATACAGACATACGTATAAAAAAGTAGCGCACCTGGCGCTCTGGATCATTCCGCTCGAAATTGCGACAAAATTATAAAAGTTTAAATCGTTATAACTTTTGAACAAAAGGTGCTCAAAATATTTAAAAAAAAAAAAGAGCATCAAATTTGTCACGCTCTTTAACTTTTGATGCTTTAGCTTTAATTTTGAAAATGAGAGAAAACACTTGTGTGTTCGAAGCAGTTCTTGCAGGCTCGCGGAAAAATGCATTTTCGAAAGAAAAAAAAAGTGTAAACAAAATCGAGAAACTTATGTCAACACAGAACCAATATCGCAGGAACCTGATACACGTTTCAGATTCTATCTTTTTATGCTGGTTTTGGCCAAAGAGATGTGTAGTCAGAGTAACTTTTTTGAGATGTTCAACAAAAAAACATTTTTCGAGGGAACTTAGAAAAACTCTCATCACGGGCAGAAAAATTACCAAATGAAAATTAATGCTTAACCCCTTATGGCCCAAGCGCGAGTATACTCGTTTTTCTCCTATAGTCTACTACACATTGTTTCAGTCCTCATTCCGAATAAACGCAAATATATACAGCGTGTTCAAAAAGTCCGTCCCCCCCCTATCTAACTTTTGAACGGCTGCAGATAATAAAACGAAACTCGGGGGATGTTTATAACCTAATGGGAACTACTTTTTGGCGTATCCAAAATTTCCGGGGGGCGCTCCTAAGGCGGGGTTTCGCCCCCTAACTCAAAATTTTCAAATGGCAACCCCTATCTTGTGATACCTCATTTTAAAGGGCATACAATTCTAAGACTTTTGGCGCAAACCGGAGGTCGATATCGTTTTTCGTCATCGATATATCGATAGTCAAAGTTTGATTTCGACACATTTTCAAAAAAATCAGAACTCCCATTTGAAATGTCGGAATTTAGAAAAATAGGAGTCAAAAATACTTTAAAAATCAAGTACTTTCCAGAAAAAAATACGGTTTTGACAGTAATCTAGTCTTAATGCCCCCCAAAATTATTTAAAAAAATGACCCCTCAGGGGGGCTATCTCAAAAATTCCGAGGCACGACTCCTATCGAGTGATACATCGCTTGAAAGAACACACAAAACTGAGCATTTTGGCACAAACCGCAGGTCGATATCGTTTTT
Source organism: Trialeurodes vaporariorum (assembly GCA_011764245.1). Lineage (NCBI taxonomy): Eukaryota > Metazoa > Arthropoda > Insecta > Hemiptera > Aleyrodidae > Trialeurodes > Trialeurodes vaporariorum. The sequence continues at coordinate 4,541,963 of VMOF01000024.1, read as the reverse complement.
GGTTTCCGATATATCGACATTTGACGACGGGTACAAATCCAACTTTGTCATTCGATATATCGAAAACAAAAAACGATATCGACCTGCGGTTTGTGCCAAAATGCTCAGTTTTGTGTGTTCTTTCAAGCGATGTATCACTCGATAGGAGTCGTGCCTCGGAATTTTTGAGATAGCCCCCCTGAGGGGTCATTTTTTTAAATAATTTTGGGGGGCATTAAGACTAGATTACTGTCAAAACCGTATTTTTTTCTGGAAAGGACTTGATTTTTAGAGTATTTTTGACTCCTATTTTTCTAAATTCCGACATTTCAAATGGGAGTTCTGATTTTTTTTAAAATGTGTCGAAATCAAACTTTGACTTTCGATATATCGATGACGAAAAACGATATCGACCTCCGGTTTGCGCCAAAAGTCTTAGAATTGTATGCCCTTTAAAACGAGGTATCACAAGATAGGGGTTGCCATTTGAAAATTTTGAGTTAGGGGGCGAAACCCCCCCCTTAGGAGCGCCCCCCGGAAATTTTGGATACGCCGAAAAGTAGTTTTCATTAAGTTATAAACATCCCCCGAGTTTCGTGTTTTTATCTGTAGCCGTTCAAAAGTTAGATAGGGGGGGACGGACTTTTTGAACACGCTGTAGATGAAAACACTACAAGATAAGGTCTCATCGGGCGCCTTCAATTCGTAGGATAGGCAATTCCAACTCCACTGAGCACGAACAGTTAACTACCTCCCGTGTATAAACGAAGGACTGGTGTTCTCTTCAACTTGAACTAACGTGGCCATTAGAGGGTTAAGCCTTAAGCATTAAAAAACTAAAGATAGTAACAAATCTGGTGCTTTTGTCTTAAACATTTTAGCACTTTTTGTTCAAAAATTATGAAGATTCAGCCATTTATAATTTTTTTCTCATTTTCAAGTGGAACGATCCAGCGCGCCATGTCCGTCACTTCTTGGGCTTCATGGGATTTAAGGGTCAGTTAAGATGTAAAAACCAGCGAGATTAAATACGGTGGCTCTAAAAACTCACGGGATCAACTCCCAATACCATAAAATTTTTCCATACGCAGAATCGTAGTAATGGTAGTGTTATGTACCAGAATAATGGGAGGTTCCTATCTGGAAGTATCATTGCGTCACTCCATTACGAAGTGGCCAATGAAAGATGTCTGTCCTTTGGCACTTTTATCACAACACTATTCAGCTGTGATTCATCACTCTGGTGACTAGTAACTCTGTGATACTTCCTTCCCAGTATAAAACAGTATAGAACAGTTTCTTTTGAACAAACCCGGTTTGTAAAAGGTTAAATCAAATTGCATTATTCATAAGTTTCAAGTCACAAGTAGAGTTAAATAATCCAAGGGGCGGTCACCATTTATGAGACTCAAAATTTCCCTATGTAAAAGAGAAAAAAAATTAAAAATTCCTTCAAATGAAGTGAATGGAATACCGAGTGACTCGCGATTTTTACATGGTTGTTAACCTTTCGCAACCGGAGAGGAAGGGGTCAAATGATCAAGCCGATAGCTGTTAGTTTAGTGATCACCCCACATTTGTTAACAATGCTAGGGACCATGTGTTGTCTATTGCGTTGAGCCGATCTATAATGCGGAGGGAATCAACTTTTTTGAACTATAGGGCGAAACATTTTTTGGATTAGCGAAAGTAGCAGTGAATCTTTGGAGATCAGGATATTATTTTTTATTTGTATGTTATTATTTATTTAAATGGAGCTTAAATAGCGGCGGCTCGTGCAATTTGGCAAACGTGCTTATTTGCCATTTAAACCTGTGCAAAAGTATTTATTTCTTGGGGGTGCAACTGCACCTCCTGAGGATCGATTGTTTTACATAGGTTTGAATGGAGAGAATACATTGTTGCCACGATGCACGAACCGCCATTGAGCTTAAAACACCTTGTTCGGATTTTTACAACTTTGAAAAAACTAGTTTTTCATATTTATATTCTTATACATTATATCGTCTATCATCAACTACTTTTAGGTTAACAAAAGCAATGGGGCTATTGCACACTTTTTCTATAAGCGATTTAACAGTCGATTATGGCGTAAAAACCTCAATAAATAACGATGGCGGCACTAAAAACTTCCAAAATCCACTCCTAAATTCAATAAACGCAGTTATTTGCGCGAGCGTAATGGTGGCCGAAGGCACTAACAATGGGAGATTCCTATCTTAATTTCGTCACTCTTTCTATGTTGACAAGGATGATTCACAGAGTAATTAGTCATCAGAGTGATGATCCACATCCGATGAATGGTGCCGCAACACCTAGTGACACCGGTGTCAAATGAAAGTAGTCTCTAATTGGTCACTTCTTGATGGAGTTTCAGAATTGTTAGATGGGAATCTCCCATTGTTAGTGCCTTCGGCCACCATTACGCTCGCGCAAATAACTGCGTTTATTGAGTTTAGGAGTGGATTTTGGAAGTTTTTAGTGCCGCCATCGTTAGTTTTTGAGGTTTTTACGCCTTAATCGACTATTAAATCGCTTATAGCAAAAGTGTGCAATAGCCCCATTCCTATTTTTTAAAATATCGTTTAGGTGAATCCTTTGATTTTCCTCTCCTTTTCACTGTACCAACGATGGCTTATTGTTTCTTTTTGTTTTCCGGTCTTTTTTTCACAGGAGTAACGATACTCCTATCACTTACTGTGTTTTTGAATCTCGTGGCCGAATCAATGCCTACGACTTCAGACGCAGTTCCCTTGATAGGTACGATCTTACATTATTTTTAATAGTCGGGTCAATTTGATACTTGGAGACGTTTTACCTAAGCAGACGTCCAAATGAATTTGAAAATGTCAGCTTATAGCCAACGGCCACCCGATACAAAAATGACAGAAATACAAACATAGCAAATCATTCTTTTTTTTTTCTTCCTTTCTTTTAATTTCTCGTTTATTTTTTTTCTCCTGCTAGACAAACTAAATCCATTTTCCAGGCGCGACCCAAATACATTCTAGGGGCGATTTATATAATGAGGTCTCGTAAACTTTAACTGTGTTTAATGCATTTGCCAAACTATTTCCCCGAAATAATCATTATAGATTTGAAAGATTGCTGTAAGGTTTCGACGGAGACAATTTAATCGCTTGTAAGCAACATTACGTTTCTTTATAAAACAAAAAACAAAAAAAAAAAACAAAAAACAACGAAAAACTTTTCCTTCAATTAATCATGGGAGGTGGTGACTAACACAGTTTGGCGACGACGGATTTTTCTCCATTCAAACGTACTAGCGGGGACAAAGATATATGGCCAAGGTATGCAATACGCAATGCACATTGCACAGTACACCATTCAACACATGTATTAGGTGTGTGTTGCGAATTTCATATCCTGGCCAGGTATCTTTGTCTCCGCCTGTACCTATGTAAAATAATCGATTCAAGGAATCGATTTCTCACATGAGTTTACATCTCCAATAAACAGAACGGTTACCAAATTGCACGATCCGCCTCTGAACATTGGAATGGGAATGAGATCAGCGTTTATTTATTTTTACTGATGTCTCCCAGTGGCGTAGCGTGCGTTTTGGCAACGTTGCAGTTCGTCCATTTAAACTCATTAAAAAGATCGAACTACTGGGTGTTCGGTAAACAACTTCGCATTCGACTTTTTACGTGGGTTTAAATGGACATAGTGCAATGTTGCCAAATTGCACGCTACGCCACTGATGTCACCTGTCAATAAACTTTTGGCATTCAAGTAATTGTTTGACCTGATGCGCTTTCAGTATTCAAGAGCAATTGCAATGTTGCCGAATCGCATGATACGCCACTGGTTCAAGTAGAGGCACGGGTTTGCATAAAATCTAGCTACACAGCAGTTTGTACATTTAAAACCCGTAAAAAAAGGAAAGACGTGTAAAACAGAGGGTACCTTCGACCTCAAACATCTGGATTTAAATTGTTGTTGGGTCAAGTCATTAAAAAACGTTACAAGTTAACTTGCTGTTTCTTTTGTTGATTCATACGACAAATAAGCTGCACGCTACATTGAATTAGATAAATGAGAAACGTCAGATTTATTTTCCATAATCGCACGTAACAACACTTCAATATTTTAAATACATAGGGTGTCCCAAAAGTACTGCTCCTTTTTTTATTCCGGGCGAACGGTAGCAGATATCAAAATGCGGCTTGTGTAGGGTTAAAGTGCTAGTAAATACTAATAAAACAAGACCAGTCTCAGCTCCCTCAGTAAAAAATTGACCGAGTTACAGTGTTTTGAAAATGACGTGTTGAGCTGACCCCTGCAGGATTTTTAGCAATTTTTTTTTTTTTTTGAGAAAAAAAACATTCACAGAATCAAAACTTCTTCCGAAAACCAACATTTTGTCTCTCCTGGGGTGACAATCACTAAGGAATACTACTGCTATGTACTGTTGAAACTACGAGAGCACATTGTCAAGAAGCGGCCAGAGTTGAAGGAGACGTGGCTCTAGAGTCCCTGTATATCAAAGAGTCTCGCCATACGGGGTATACAGGGTGTCTCAGACCACCTGGCAAGCTTTTATTGTGGCCAAACTAAGGCAAATATGAAAATTCGGTAAAACACGTGTAACGTATATCGACCCCAAAGAATTCGGGGAAAATATTTTCAGCCCCCCAAAACCACCCCTTGGGGGTTATGTAGGGGGGTGGGTACCCGTATCTCGAAAAAATCAAATGGAAAGGGTATGTTTTGACACTGGAATCTAATCCAGCATAAAAAAACAAAACTTTTTTATACATGAGTTTTTTTTCTAAAAACCACCCTTTTTTGAGTTAGGGGTGGTTTTCCAAAAAATTAGGGGTAATCTTTGATTGACCGCTGTGACCCTCCAAATCATTGGATTTGAAAAAACTAAGAAGTTTCTGAAAGGGCAGGCCAAGGGCTTTCTTTTGATGTATCACATGCCTATTTTTTGTGAACAGGGGTACAAGGCCCCCTCACCCCAAATTTTTGGGGCTTCGGGGGGCCCTACGTAAAAATTGTCAAATGTAAAGGTATGCCTTGTGATACATCATTTGAAAGGTCTTTTAGAGACGGAAAAAATGATGCCACCAAAATTCGAAAAAACTACCCCGTTTCAAAATGGCGGCCGTTTTAAGATTTGGGGGCTCAAGGGGGGACCTTCAGAAAAATGACCCAAAATTGAGCGATACACAGCTAAAAAGGTCCTAAAGAGAGAAAAATAATGGTTCAAACCGCGAGTCAAACCGACTTTTCAATCCAAAGTTACGGCCGATTGAAATTTAGGGGTAGTTGGGTTTCCCAAAAAGGCACCCCTAAATTTCAATCGGCCGTAACTTTGGATTGAAAAGTCGGTTTGACTCGCGGTTTGAACCATTATTTTTCTCTCTTTAGGACCTTTTTAGCTGTGTATCGCTCAATTTTGGGTCATTTTTCTGAAGGTCCCCCCTTGAGCCCCCAAATCTTAAAACGGCCGCCATTTTGAAACGGGGTAGTTTTTTCGAATTTTGGTGGCATCATTTTTTCCGTCTCTAAAAGACCTTTCAAATGATGTATCACAAGGCATACCTTTACATTTGACAATTTTTACGTAGGGCCCCCCGAAGCCCCAAAAATTTGGGGTGAGGGGGCCTTGTACCCCTGTTCACAAAAAATAGGCATGTGATACATCAAAAGAAAGCCCTTGGCCTGCCCTTTCAGAAACTTCTTAGTTTTTTCAAATCCAATGATTTGGAGGGTCACAGCGGTCAATCAAAGATTACCCCTAATTTTTTGGAAAACCACCCCTAACTCAAAAAAGGGTGGTTTTTAGAAAAAAAACTCATGTATAAAAAAAGTTTTGTTTTTTTATGCTGGATTAGATTCCAGTGTCAAAACATACCCTTTCCATTTGATTTTTTCGAGATACGGGTACCTACCCCCCTAAATAACCCCCCAGGGGTGGTTTTGGGGGGCCGAAAATATTTTCCCCGAATTCTTTGGGGTCGATATACGTTATACGTGTTTTACCGAATTTTCATATTTGCCTTAGTTTGGCCACAATAAAAGCTTGCCAGGTGGTCTGAGACACCCTGTAGATTCTGATTGGCTGCTAGATTTTAGGCTTTCACGGAGCTCAAGGAGGCGTTCTGTGTTATTCTCCATAAGAGAACCGTTAAAACACCCCTACGAGGAGACGTACACGCCTTCTCGGTGAATCGAACCAATCAGAGTGGACGCCTCCTTCGATTTCTTCTTCACGTGTCGAGACTCTTTGATATACAGGGTCTACGTGGCTCCTGCACCAGGACAACGCCCGCCCCCACACAGCCCAGTTCACTAAGGAGTTCGTGGATAAACGCGGGATTGTCTGTCTTCCACATCCCCCCTACAGCCCCGATCTCGCACCCTGCGACTTTTAATTGTTCCCTGCGTTGAAGAAGGGCCTTCGAGGCAAGAGGTTCAACTCAATCGACGAGATCAAAAGAGCTGTTGAAAGTTTTCTCAACAACCTCAAGAAAGAAGATTTCGAGAAAACAATTTTGCAGAAGTGGGCAGAACGGTTGCAACGCTGTGTCCAAAGCGAAGGGCGGTACTTCGAAAAGGAAACAAATGTGGAGTCATCCAGTGAAGAAGAATAAACGGTATCAATCTTGGTGAGATTCTGTAAAATTAATTTATTTCTAATAAAACGACTTGAATTTGAATTTTTTTTCCCCCTCCAAAAAAAAAATGCTAAAAATCCTGCAGGGGTCAGCTCGACACGTCATTTTCAAAACACTGTAACTCGGTCAATTTTTTATTTAGGGAGCTCAAATTGGTCTTGTTTTATTAGTATTTTCTAGCACTTTAACCCTACACAAGCCGCATTTTGATAGCTGCTACCGTTCGCCCGGAATAATAAAAGGGGCAGTTCTTTTGGGACACCCTTTGTATATAAAATTAAGTTTATGGATCATCATGCCCTCTGATTTATACGCCTTTTTTGCAACAACAACAAAAAAGTGCCCTGATTAATTCCCTTTACACACCTCCGCAAGAATTGAGGCATTCTCTGGAGGAAAGGCCCAAAATTACCCCATCATTATTTGCTCCGCTTTTCACAGTTAGCGAGAAGACAATACAAACGTTCTGATAGTGTCATCTTTGTTATTCCTAGTTCTTATATTAAATCTAACACTCCATATCCATCTGCAGCAGGAGTTTGGTATAAAAAGCTCAATTTCCAACAGATAATATTAAACAAACGATCATGAATCATCGCTCATAATTTCATTACTTTACAATTTTTCCCGATCAAATTCTGCACAATTTTCATGAATCTCAAAAACCCATTCATACTGACTTGTCTGACGATACACATTTTATAACGGGCAAAAAATAGGCACCGTTTCGCTCGTGCACATTTGCAATAGAATCTATACTATGTTGCTTCATTTCAGTGGCGTAGCGTGCAATTTGGCAACATTACAGTTCGCCCATTTAAACCCATGGAAAAGATCGAACTGGTGAACACCTTTGCATTCGACCTTTTATACGGGTTTAAATGGACACATTGCCACGTTGCCAAATTGCACGCTACGCCACTGCTTCATTTCACCTCGATCCCCTCATGATTCACTCATCATGTATGTCAGGAGGCTCTAGCTCTACCATCCCCCCCCCCTCAATTTTCAAATCCACTCAAATAAACTTGAAAACACCTCCATTTCATCAAAAGCAATTTCATCAAATTTTCACAATCTCGAGTCATGCTCGGAGGTTCAGATCAGATTCACATTTCATGCTTGGTTTGCTCATTATCAGTGAAGAATGGGTCTGTTGCATACTTTTGCTAAAACAATATAGAACCTTGATTCTTATGTAAAATTCGGCGAAATTAACGATTCGCACATTAAAAACGTTCAAAATCCACTCATTAACTCAGAAAATCACTTCAATTTCAAACAACCCGCGCTACACTAGACACTATTTGCACTGGTATACTTCTACATAGACGGAACCACCGTGCACAAGTAAACAACATCGTAACTACAAAATGATGGAATTCCGTTCTAAATACATGAACTATTGGCTGCATTTGCTGTCTGGTCTTTTCGGTTTATCAAAGATTACAAAATGATATAAGAAATGTACGCATCTAAACGAAACATTCCAATGTTTGTAAGTTCTGTTCATGTTTACATAAACGAAATGGTTCCATCTATGTAGTTATAAGTCGGTGATATAGTGTCTAGTGTAGCGCGGGTTGTTTGAAATGGAAGGTATTTTCCGAGTTAATGAGTGGATTTTGAGAGTTTTTAATGTGCGCATCGTCATTTTCGCCGAATTTTACATTAGAAAAAATGTGTCATATTGATATAGCAAAAGTACAGGTAAAAAAGTAACAGACCCATTGTAAGCAATCGATTCATGAATATCAATAAATAAATTTATAAATGAACTATTTATTCTTCAAGTCGTCGCAGGCTCGTTTTTCATGTCAGAGTTCTTCATGAATATCCTCACATTTGGACCTGTGAAGACCAGACGTATCGATAATTTGGAGTTGAAGTGAGCATCAGTGGCGTAGCGTGCAATTTGGCAATGTTGCAGTTCGTCCATTTAAAGCCATGAAAAAGATCGAACTATAGGGTGTTCGGTGAACACCTTCGCATTCGACCTTTTACATGGCTTTAAATGGACGAACTGCAACGTTGCCAGGTTGCACGCTACGCCACTGGTGAGCATCCGGAGGATCAATTTTTATCCATATAGGTTTATACAATGCAGTTCATCTAACATATTATCTGAGACAGAACTGACTATTTTTTTTTTTTTTAATTTTTTTTTTTTTTTTTTTTTTTTTTTTTTTTAATTAAAGATGTAGTTCATTCATCATCAAGCAGTACATAACGTTGAAAGAAGACAATAATGAGGTTACACAATTTTTTTAAAATAATTAACAATAGATTGCTGAAAAATAATATAAGAAACAAGGAATGATGAACGAACTATCTAGCCCTCTAAGACTAAGTCTTGTGGCGGGCGTAGTAGTAATTAACTACTGAAGTAGTAAATTTTTTTATGTACATTTTATTTTTTATTGGTCATGTAACGTTATTCGTTTACGTAAAATAACTATGACTATGCGGCACTGACAAAACAAACGGGGTGATGGGTGGGCCGAGCGATAAGAGTTTCTAGCTCGCCAAATCTACACGTGGGTAACTATTATTTCACAGGCCGTTTAAAGATGGTTACCATAGCAACTACGAAGTATTAATTACAAATCTTGATTAGGAGACTGATTCCGAGCTTTCGGACGACACGACTTGGTATCACGGGAATTGATAATTCGATAAATGGATGTAGTTTAAACCAATGGGATTAATTGATTCCATTATCGCGTGCCGTGTCGTCTGAAAGTTCGAAATTAGTCTCCAGTAGTAGAGTCGCTGTATATCAAAGAGTCTCGCCATACGAGGTTCCGATTCTGGTTGGCTGCTGGATTTTAGGCTGTCACCAGTGGCGTAGCGTGCAAGTTGGCAACGTTGTAATGTGTCCATTTAAACCCATTGAAATGATCGAACTATTAGGTGTTCGGTGAACACTTTTGCATTCAACCTTTTACATGGGTTTAAATGGACACATTACAATGTTGCCAAATTGCACGCTACGCCACTGGCTGTCACGGAGCTCAAGGAGGCGTTCTGTGCTATTCTCCATAAGAAGACCGTTGGAACGAACCCATCGAGGAGGCGTATCCAACCAATCAGAGTGGACGCCTCCTTATAAATTCTTCTTCTTCATGCTTCACGTGACGAGACTCTTTCATATACAGGGACTCTATCCAGAAGCGTCCATTCGTAGGCAGTCTTAACTTTCGGCATGACAAAAAAATAAATAATCGGTCCAAAGAGGTAGTATTAACTGATCGAAATGTGTAAATGGAAAAAATTTCATGTATAAAAGTTCCGAACTTATAAGCATCGATCGGAGATTGAAATATGGCAGACTTTTGTTACAGGAGTGACTATTCTTTTGTCGCTGACCGTTTTCCTCAACCTTGTCGCAGAAACATTACCGCAAGTGTCAGATGCGATTCCTCTATTAGGTACATACCTCCTTTGTTTACAGTTTCGTCAATCAAAAATAAGTGTCTTTGAATTCCTTTTTTTTTTTTTTTTAATGGCTGGTTTTAGGAAGCACTTGCTCAGAAATAAACAAATGAAACGCCTTAATAGGTTTGTTTAAGGCTCGTTGGTTTTTCATTGTCTTCTTTTCTTCCGTTTTCTTTTTCTTTTTCTTTTTGTTTCACACCCAAAAAAAAACAATAACAACAAAAAAATTGTTTCTATCTAAGATTGCATTCTGGAAGTTGCCTTGACACCCTGGATCATAATTTGATGCGTCCACATTTTTGGAATTTTTTTTTTTAAAGACAAAATTAACAGAGGGTTGTAACTTCACTTCACCTCGAAAGATATTCATAAAAATGGGTCTGTTGCATACTTTCGCTACAACAATATAGAACCATGATTCTTATGTAAAATTCGGCGAAAATAACGATGCGCACATTATAAACTTTCAAAATCCACTCATTAACTCAGGAAATCACTTCAATTTCAAACAGCCCGCGCTACACTAGACACTATTTGCACCGGTATACTACTACATAGACGGAACCACCGTGCCTAAGTAAACAACATCGTAACTACAAAATGATGGACTTTCTTTTTTAATACGTAAAATAGAAGCTGCATTTGCTGTCTGGTCTTTTCGGTTCATCAAAGATTACAAAATAATAAAAGAAATGTACGCATCTAAACGAAACGTTCCAATGTTTGTAAGTTCTGTTCATGTTTACATAAACGAGATGGTTCCATCTATGTAGTTATAAGTCGGTGACATAGTGTCTAGTGTAGCGCGGGTTGTTTGAAATGGAAGGTATTTTCTGAGTTAATGAGTGGATTTTGAAAGTTTTTAATGTGCGCATCGTTATTTTCGCCGAATTTTACGTTAGAAACAATGAGTTGTATTGATGTAGCAAAAGTACGCAACAGACCCACTGAGAAAAGATAATAGAGAAAAAATTAATTTACACTTAAAAGAATTCGAGTTTGAAAGGAAGAGGGGATGTGTCAGAAGCAATTTATTTCATTCAATTTTAAAGGTCATCACAGAAGCGGTGACGCTGAGATCTATATAGCACCAGCAGCGTTATAATGTGTCTATAAATCCATGAAAAATATTAAACTTAGCCGAGTGCTGTAAACATCCTAGAATTCGATCTAATTCAGTCATCTCGAAGTTTCTTACAAGCATGAAAATAAAATGGGGTGGGTGGAGTGGAGTGGGTTCCTTGATTATTTAGCGTATAAAGCTTGAATAAACGTGACAGGTAATCAAATTCGAGAAAACTTGAGGAACATACTTTTGGAGAAGCGAAAAAATGAATAATTTTTACAAAAGTTTGCAACGAAAACAAACTCGACAACTTTGTCATTATTCAACTCTATGACTTATTGCACTAACCAAATAGCCAAAATAAAACTAAAAACTTTAAATAGAATCTACCGATGCTCAATTTGACCTTCAGCGAGCGCCCACTTTGTTGGATTCAAATGAAGATATTGAAACTGTTGAGAGGCTGAAGCAATCCGTGTGTATAAAATACGCTCTTTTATTCATTTGATCATAATTTTATGGTTTCTAATGAAAATTGGCAGTTCAAAAAAACTCGCAAAAATCAAAATATTGGTGGGCTCCGAAAATAAACTTCTGACCCAGTTTTGGGGACCAAATCCAACGTATTTTTTCGAGGAAGTATCTGTTTAGCAAGATACTTATTTTAAAGATATTGAGTATGTTTGCAGTACAAAGATAACACACATTAGATGAAAAAGACAACAATGGCTTATAGATATACTTCAATTAGTAATCTTTATAATCTTTACTTCCTCTGGTTGAATCGCCGATGGATTGAAGAATGCCATTAAATTCAAGCAGTGGCGCACAGTGTTCGGAGCGACCCGGATCCCTGGCAGAAACCTCTAGAATGTTCAAAATTCATTGAAACTTGGTACTTGAGGGTTCTTTACGTCGTAGATTTCATTTTTGATATCAGATTTAATTTTAGATTTCATTGAGAAATTTTTTATTTTTATTTTTGTGAAAATGACTAAGTCCCACGCAAGACGCAGAGCCACTTTTGAACCCAAAAATAAGAAAGAGGGGCAGGTTCGGGCAGGAAATTGTTGTTGAAACGTTCAAAAAAAATGTTTTTCTGAGCTTCCTCAGCCACATTACCCCGGAGCAATGCGAGGCAAAAAAGATATTGACACGCGAACATGGCTCATCTCACGATCGTGAAAATGACGAAGTCCCACACAAGCCGCTGAGCCACTTTTGAACCCAAAAATAAGAAAGAGGGGCAGGTTCGGGCAGGAAATTGTTGTTGAAACGTTCAAAAAAAATGTTTTTCTGAGCTTCCCTAGCCATATTTCTCCGGAGCAATGCGAGGCATCAAAAAAGATATTGACACGCGAACATGGCTCATCTCACGATCGTGAAAATGACCAAGTCCCACACAAGCCGCTGAGCCACTTTTAAACACAAAAATATGAAAAGGGGGCAAGGTTTTATTGCTGGATCGTTCAGAAAAAATGTTTCTCTAAACGATCTTTGCCTTAGATTTGCGGAGCAATGCGAGGCATTTTTTTAAACGTCCTCCAAAAAGGGCGCAAGTGCACATGAAAAGTCGATTTTTGAGGGGTCCAACCCCCCTCACAATAAACATGAAATAAATGTTTAAATGGCTTAAAAGTAAGCTCATACGTCCTGAATAAAGTACACACGTCTAAATTGGAATATAAGTAAAAGAGTATTGATTTTTTACAATCATAAGTTAACCTACCCAAGTTGCCCTAAAATTCGCGTCAAAACCTGTACTTTCACATGTCTATGGGGGCATAATTGGGACTTCCAAATTCATCAAATATGGCTAAAATGCGTGTTCTAGACCCTTTAGAAGGGGCGTAAGGCCTTTAAACCCACTTCTGAGCCGATTTCAAATTTGAGGTTTCTGCCAGAGATCCGGGTCGCTCCGAACACTGTGTGGCGTAGCGTGCAGTTTGACAACATTCCAGCTTTTCCATTTAAACCCATGAAAAAGATCAAACTATTGAGTGTTGGGTGAAAACCTTCGCAATCGATCTTTTACATGGGTTCAAATGGGCACAACACAACGTTGCCAAAGTGCACGCTACCCCCACTAAACTCAAGAAAAGCGACAGCACTGATAAAAAGACTTTTAATCATAAAAATCAGAGAAATAGTAAGTTTGTATAACCCGAGTTCAAGAGGCACGGGTAGATTTTTAGAACTGAAATTTAGATTCAGGCGCAAAAAGTGAATAGGATTACTCGCTTGTAGTAATTAAGTAGAATTCGAGCAAAATTCAAGGAACTTAAATTTAAACATAGAGTCAGAGCACATAACCGGTGATGATACCTACCGACCGATTTTACTTGAAAAGATAAAATCCTAATTGGATTTGGCTCTTGATTATTTCCTTTGATAGAGGAAAGAGAGGGGTTGAGAGGGGATGACGGAAGGGTAAGAGGGGGGGAGCAATAGAGAAAAGGCGGGAGATTTGTGCGAGAGGCACTCACGGAATAATTCTATAGTTAACCACCCCCCCTCCCCTGACCTCTGTGCTCTTACAGTCTCTTTCGTTTTATTCGCTATTGATTTGCCGACAACTCTTGTTCAAGATATAAAATCAATTAATGTGATAATATTGTACTTCCTATAGTTGCAGATAAACTAATTATTATTCATTCGCTCAAAAGCCGGTTCCGATACTCCTCGGACAAAAGACCTGCGATAAACTTCTGAAAAGGTTCTTACATTGAAGGGTGGTAGGCAAATTTCGAAGGTTCGACTTCTCAACTGAAACTTTGAGTGTCGTTTCTTTTTCCTCGAAATTTTTAATAAACAGAATACCTGTAGTGTAGGTGCTGCTACCATGTTGAATAATAATAATGCCGATTGCTTTCAAGTTTTCGTTGAAAACCCACGAAATGACAATTAATTAATGTAGATAGCTAGTTGGAAGTAAATTCGAGAACAAAAATTAATTAGGTACTGGCTTTTCCGAGCAGATAAAGCTTTTGATGAGAATGTATTCTCAGGAGAGATGACCAACGTGACGCGACGCTGTGACTCTCAAATAAACTTCTAGAAATTCTCTGCGCTGAAAAACTTTAGACTTTTTTGGTATCTTTTTGGATTTCCCCTGTCATTTTGATCTTAAGTAAGACAGCTATATATGAAGTTGATACTTTCGGAAACATATTCCATTGCACAAAATATTGTCTCATGAGTACCCACACTTTATTGAAAAAAATTCCAAATTACTTTGACGCATCAAAATTTGTATCTGGTGAAATCTTGCTGCGCTTCATAGTAGCCACATAGATAGAAACAGCAAAGAAGTATAGTGTATAAATAAATTAAAAGTATGTTTATATGTGCTTGAAAATAAATCGCAATAGATTTTTTTTTTTTTTTTCCGAGACATTTAAGTTTTTAGGTTTCAATTTATTTGGACCCCTTAACCCCCTCTATCCTAATAATTGTTATTTGAACGACATTTTGAAGGCTTGCTCATTGCACCAGCTTCAACTAATACCACCAACTTCTCACCTTACCTGAGATGAAATTCTAGGCTCATTTTGGATAATATTCTATATTTTCGATGTAACCAATCAAAAATTTCGCAAACTATATAATTCATAGAAAAAAATATAGACGTAGAACTTCTTTCATTTTCATTCGCGTTGTGTATGTATTCTCTCATCTATTTGCATTGCATAGTAATTTTCTGCTTTGACTCTGGCTCATGAATCAGGCTTAAAAAAGTTTTGAGAATAGTTTACAAACAAAAGCTCACGTTTATTAACTTGATTACAAAAATTTATAATATTTCATTTTCGAACTCAAAATTTCAATTCTTTGATAGAAAAAAAAAAAAAAAAAAAAAACATTTCAAGACGATACTAGCTCATAATAATTGTTCAGTTTGATGATGGTCTAACCAACGAGCTGTACAATTTATATAGAGTGTCTAATGGATAAACCTGCGTAACCACCATGGGGGGGGGGGGTTTACGTTAGGTTTAAGCGTGTAATTTGTCCATTTGTTTCCATGTATATTGGTGCGTCGCGTTGCATCAAAATACATGGAAATGAATAGACAAATCACTCGCTTAAAGCTAACCTAAAAATCCCCCATGGTGGTTACGCAGTTTACTCATTAAACCGCCACTCTAAATAAATGTATAGCTCGGTGTTACACTCTCTTACCTCTTTGATCATTTCGAAAAAAAAAGTAATGAGAATGAGGCTCTCTGAAAATAGAAATACAAATTTTAAAATCATTTTGCTTGGAGGTCGTAATCGCCAGCAAAAGAATCGCAGTGATTACTCTTTTCGAAACACTCAGCACATTGTACCCCGTTGAACTGATAAAAAAAACGTAATTTTTTGTGATTGTAATATTTTTAGCAGGAACAAAGATGAATTATTTCAGTTCAGATTCTTTTCATACAATGCGTAAACACATATAAACATACTGTTATACACGTATTAAAATTAAATTAGGTGTCAATTATTTTCTTTTCTTTTTTCATTATTTTATTTTTATCGTGATCAAAAAGCTTGTGGTTCATTCGTATTATGTTGTCTGTTGGATCGATATAGCTAGCCATTGATATTTATATTAATTTATTTTTATATATTTGTGTTTGGTCGACCGTTGAGAATGTCATTTGCCTGAAAAATCTTTTAAAGTTTCCAACCATTCGTTTCCATGTTTTTTTTTTTTTGTTTTTTTTTTCAATGATCATCTCTTTGTTTTCTAACAATTGAAGGTGTCTGAAAAAAGACTGCGCTTTGTGTTAGATTCACTGAAAAATTATTTCTCACTCACCCATTTCATTCACTATTATTTTATTCCTATTTTATGCTCAGTTATTATTATTATTTTTTTTTTTTTTTTTAATTTCCTCTTATTGATTTTTATTCCCTATAATTTGTTTGTTTATTTTGATGGTTCAGCATCTAATGTTTGTTCGCTAGTAAAGAAATATTATTTGAAATTGCCAGCTATTTGAAATTAAACCCCAATCATTTCAGCTATATTTTGAGTAGTATTTTAGAAGAACTAACGAAAAATCTAAATTTTTAAAACTTCATTAACAAATTAATATTAAGTTAAAAAAAATAAAACTTTTGAATTAAATATGGGAGACACAAAAAATTCGTTAATATCTACAAGTAATGTTTTGATGAGAATCGCTTTAGTTGATGTAAATTGTAAAGTCATTAAGACATAGCCTACTTGTAAAAGAGGCTAGCGCCAATGTTGGTGAGAATTCTGGAAATTAAGTTCCCAGTACATTGTCCCAGTACATTACCAATTAAAGGGTTCATTGATACTTTCTGCGCTATAAATCTGCCTCCCTAATGAAGAAATCTTGAGTGATGAAAAAAAAAAAAAAAAAAAAAAAAAAAAAAAAAAAAAAAAAAACTTTAATCACAGTAAGAATTTTATCTTATAATCCGTCTAAACAAAATTATTCGTTTTTCAAAACAAAAGTTATGACTAAATCTTCGAAAACAAAAGTTTTACGGCGAAAACTTTCATTGAAACCCCAGGCGTGAAATGTTAGCGTTGACAATTCATAACTCCGAAAATAATTCAACGGTAACCAGAGCTGCCGTTTTGCGTATAATCAATGCTATTTTTCTATTAACCGATGATTCCACCGGTTGAGAAAAGATTGCACAGTTCGGTTCAGTGTATGACTGTAATGCCCGAAAATACTCTGATCTGTAATCTTTCCTTAATCGGTGGAAACTCCGTTAATTAATTAAAATATCCGCAAGTTTTTTAAAGTCATCGACGACTCCACCGGTTGAGAAAAGATTACAGATGCGAGTATTTTAGTTCATTACAGTAATACACGAACTGAACTGTGTAATCTTTTCTCAACCGGTTAAATCATCGGTGAATTGAAAAATAGCATTGATTATACGCAGAACGGCAGCCCTGACGGTAATCCTCGACGACTCTTAAAAATAACTCTCATTGAACCAGACTGTGGAAACAGTCAAAACGAGAATACTAATCCTCGACGACTCTTAAAAATAACTCTCATTGAACCAGACTGTGGAAACAGTCAAAACGAGAATACTAATCCTCGACGACTCTTAAAAATAACTCTCATTGAACCAGACTGTGGAAACAGTCAAAACGAGAATACTATGGAGCCCGAATAGGTACAATAGAGTCCCTTGATGGAAATATTGTATAGGGAGTACCGACACGACGCTTTATGCATTTTGACAGGAGTCGATTTTGTCGACCGCGTGAACGCATTCGAAGGTTAAGTTCGACAGTGGACCAGTGGTGGACTGGCGGATTTGCCAGCATTCCGGTCCGTTCCCATACGTTCCTCTACGAATCGACTCCTTTTGTGTGGAGCCTTCGATGTCGTCGACTCCTGCTCGACTCCGTGAGAGCCTAAAACCAACGACCAATCACAACTCGTTGAGCTCGTGTCGGTACTCCCTATACAATATTTCCATCAAGGGACTCTAAGGTACAACTGTTGATCTTTTATTTCCTCCAGAATCATTTTTGTCATCCCAGCTGGGCAACTGACATGAGCTCATACTGATTGATGATCCAAAAATTATCAAAGAAATTCTTTCTCTCTAAAATTGTTGGTTGTTTTCAAAATGTCTACCATAACCTATTTTGAACGTGTCAGGTGTTGTGAAAGAGAAGATTTAAGGTTGCTTTGAACCATGATTCAACGTATCAAATATAGGCTCCTCAAAAGAAAGAAAACTCCATCCATGCTCTCCAGTTAAATTTGCTGGTTGAGAAGTGATACATGAACTAGTTTGTTTTTGCTATGAGCAATGAGTATATTCAAGACTCTCAAAAGCCTACGCTCCTTTTTCGAGTTGGAATTGCTCTTTCTTTATGCGAAGCTTTTAATATTGACCTCACGAACACCTAAAATACTTCATTGTTCAACAGCTTTAGAGTGGATATCTCTACAACTCCATATTTAGAGTTCATCCTGCTTAAAGAGGTGTAGAATACAAAATTTCTCGACGATAATCTTTCTTAACCCCTTTCGACGATAACTTCTATGGTAAAAACTCGTGACGTTAGACTTCTCTATCTCCTTTGGATGTGCGGTCAGGATAGAAATGTGTGAAAATATAACACCAGATTTTACACATCAAAAACCTTCACGATAGAAATTTGAGAAAATAAAAAACAAGATTTTACATGTTAATAGCTTTCAGGCATAGCGATTGGTTTAATCTTAGATTTGAAAAGCGCTGAAACTGTTCGCACGGATATAAGTTGTGTATCGACAGGTCCTGCAGTATTCTCATTCGTCTATTTTAATTAGATAGAAGCAAATTTTAAAACGTATTCAAGAAAAGAATAATTCAGAATAATTAAGAAAGAAACAGAGTTGAGTGATTGATAAAGTTGAGTTCAAATAAATAAAAAAGAATGAAGCTTAGCAAATGATTTTGTCAGATACTATTTATGTTCTCTGGAACAACCAGCGAGGTATATATCATTACTATTCTCAATTTTTCGATATAATTGTAAAGAAAAAAAGATGCTTGGACTGCCCTCTAAAATTCGGCACTATCAACAAAGATTAAAAAGAAGCTATATTTATTCATGGTCGAGTTACATAAAGAAAAGAAGAATTATAAATTCTGGAAAAATTAGATCTAACATATTTTAGGAAGGAATCAAATCGAAAAATGTAATAATCAAAATTGTGGAAACATTTAAGAAATTACGTACTTTATTCAACACATAGTTTCTAAGAACTTAAGGTCCTCCTACAAACGAAAAACTAACAATAAGTTGACTCACCCATTTTTATCATCCTCTTAAAGTAACCTTTAGTACTTGAGTTTTTTTTTATTATATATTATAACAAAAAGATCCATGGGAAATATTTATCATGCCAGAATTCCTGTATTTAAATCTACCGTATATTTTTGTTTTCAATAAGCTCAAAACTCTACATTTGAAGCCATCAACCTTACAGTCCATTGCATGCACAATGAATCAATAGGTATTATTCCTTTCAGAAAATGATGCCTTTCTTAACGTTTTATATGTATTTTGAAAAATTTATTCAACGACTACTAATAATCGTATTTACGCTCACAATGAAGCATAGTTTCCTCCTGTTCACATGAACATTTTGCGAAAAACATTTTTCTGTGCATTTTTTTATAATGTTAATCCACATGAATTTTGGATGTTTAAGAGTATGCAGTTAAAATATTCCGAATTGCGATAAAATCTAAAATAAATTACTTTCCTGTTAAAAATTTGCAGCGTAAAGTTTCATAAAGGCCATTAAAAGAGGACACTAAACCGAAAGAAATGAAAAATTAAGTCAATAAAAGACACCTTTTAAATTCAAATCACATAAAAACGCGTTTATAAAATGGCTTCAATAAGTTCCAACCCAGGGGCTGAATTTAGTTTTGCACTTTATGCTCTCTCGCCAGTATTTATTTAGAAAGAGTAATCGACATTATTACAATTATTCAGATGGTCCAATGATTTTCAATGGACGATAACTTCCGGATCTGAAACATGCAAAAACCGAATGTTTCAAGACCTATATGTTTGGGTGTCTTAAGGAGTTCAGTGGGGGGTTTGTTTTTTTGTTTTTTGTTTTTTTTTTTGTTTTTTTTTTTTAAGAAGAAAGGAAAAAAATCAAAACAATTGCAAAAAATAAGACGTAGAAGTAGCAATTGTGACATTTTACAGTATTTTCCGGAAAAAAAATGACCAAACAACGGTCCACGATCAGTGGTGCCTCTAGGAATTTGGAAGAAATATATTTTCTCCATTTCACCTATGTAAAATAATTAATTCTTGGCTATCATCAGCTAACTAAATTCAGTCCCCTGTAGAGTGTAGAGTCCCTATATATGAAAGAGTCTCGCCATACGAGGTTCTATCTATGATTGGCTGCTGAAAAGTGAAGAAGAAGAAGGGGTATATGAAGCCTGGAGGCGCGCCTCTTGTTTACATCTTCATGGAACCATCTTCACTGCTTCCCAGCTTTGAGGAAACTTTCGGCATTTTTAGCTTATACTGATGAAATTTGAATTAGAAATTGATGAAAATGTGTTCAGAACAGAATAAAATTCACGCATTACTTTTAAAACAGGTAGAGAAGCCAACGGGCATTGGAGGTTAGGTTGACCTAACAAAGATCACTTACACACGAATACATGTATAAGTAATCTTTGGCGGGACGATCGTTGGATAAAAATGTAAACAAGAGGCGCGCCTCCAGGCTCCTCAGACACCTTCTTCTTCTTCACTTCTGTTCTCGTGTCTTGACTCTTTCATATATAGGGACTCTAGCCCCCTGGTGATAGGTCATCCGAAACGATACGTGGAGATTATAACGTTATGTGTGTTGCAGGTATTACAATTTTGTTGTCGCACACTGTTTTTCTCCTACGTCTGGCGCAGGTTTTGCCCCAATCCTCAGAGGCCATTCCGGTCTTAGGTTAGAGTTTTGTAATGATTTTGGTAATAAATAACTAGTATTACTTCTCTCGGTTTGAAATCAAAGTTTTGGGGTTTTGAATCAATAAATAATAATAAAAAAAAATCGAACGAAATTAATTTCAAATCTAGAGCAATGTGGATTAAGTTAAATAATTTGATTGGTTGAGTTCTTTTCAATAGCTTTCACCGCTAAAAATAGAATCACTTTCGAAAAAACTTAATTTAACTTTAATAAACAAATCTTTGTACCAAGTTATAAGATCAACGAGGGAATGCAACATAATTTATGTAAATAGCCAAACATGATGAAAGACTTCGAAATGATCGATAGTTACAGAAGTTTAGACACCACACAGTGGCATATCTGGGGGGGAGTCCCCTAGACCCCTCCCCCAAGGTTATTTTTTGAGTTCTCAAAGAAATTTTACTAAAATTCCGACCTTTGGACCCCCTCGAAAAATTCATAGCTACGCCACTGTTCTAGAGCTTGGCTCCGTAGATTTCCTTAGTAAAATTTTGATCTCAATGTGAAATCTCAATCGTTTTGTTTTGGTTTTTATTTGTTTTCCAATTTGTTTTTTAATTTGGTTTTTGTTTCTTATTTTTTCTGTATGCCATTCGACATTCGTCACATTTTTTCATTGCCATCTCTATTTCTCTATCTCACACACACACACACACACACGTATATACATACCTACAAACCCGCGATTCCACACTAGCACGAAAGTTTTTGAAGAGATACAAGTTCGGAGCTTGGGTTTGAGTAATGAAGAAGAAGGTACCGTTCCTTCAACACTCAAGATCTTACTCGGATGGAAATTATACTCCTAGTTTTTATTCAGAAGAATACCTGTTGATACATCGCTAAAGAGGTTAAAAATTTACCTCACTTGATGAATTTGATTATTTTAAATTGACAAAAGCCACACACAACCTTCTTTTGTTCTAAAGAGCATCTATGGAAAAAATCCCCACTTCTTCGTTAAATTATTTGAGCAACCAGTTGTTCTAAGAAACTCCTCCAGTGATGACAAATCTGTGCGTGGCTCCAATATCTTTGTAAATACAGAGTGCTTTGAAGGCTAGTTGCAAGTATTACAACTATGAGCCAAATGTCATGAAAGTTGGTTTCCTAGCACGCTTTCATGCCGGCAATTTATTGGTAATCTCGTGAATATCATTGAGGCAAGTTTAGGGAGAGGTGGACTCGAATTTTGACGCAGTCACATTCGTGATCTCTGCAAAGTTTTCTCACATTATTTGACAAAATTACTGGAAATTGGAACTGATGGATAAGATGGCGTAACAAAAGTATGTTATACACTTAATTGACTTACACTGATCATTTGAAAAATTGTGATTGTGAAAGTTAGTTTGTATGAAACTCCCGACTTTGACGCACTCGTGTAAAATTAATTAAACAGCTATTGGGCTTTCAGGAAAACTAGGATACCACGAAAATAGAAAGATTAAAACCCAGCCATGAAACCTCTAGGATTTTCAAAACATGAAACAGGAAAGACAGATTTGCAGACAATTTGATTTTCGTTTCCTTTATTCGTGTTGTACGTATGATTTTAATAAGTTTTATTATTTCCGGCAATTACAAACTGATGAGACGGTTAAACAATCATTGTTATTGACAGACTTCGTTCAACATCTATTGAACAAAGCAGAGGAAATCGAGTCTGTTTTCTTCAGGCCAAATTTCTAATTTATTTTCGCCCATTTAAAACATTAAGATACGATTATTTATCTTTTCAGCATTGCAATGAAGATTAGAGTTAAAAGAATTTTGTTAAAGACTGGTGAAATATTTAAAGTGTAAATATCCTTCTTTATAATGATTCATTCCCCAAAACTTTAGATTCCTACCAACAAACAAATGTAAATACAAAACTTTGAATGCTCTTTCCTTCTCTGATGCATTTTATATTTCCAGTATCGAATCTTGAAAATACCAGTTGTCACTAATGAATGGTGTACCTTTAAACGATGTCAAATAACGGATTAATCATTAACAATTTTCCAATGAATTAAAGTCATGAAAATGGCTAGACCATCTCTAACTATATTTATGAAGAACTTGGAAAAATATAAAAATTCTCAAATATTTCCTGAAGCAGCAACGACAAAATTTAAATCTATAAAAAGTTGTCAGATCAAAACTGCCTTTGGATAACTTTTTGTGCAGATTTATACCTATGATTAACATAAGTAGTGATTCATATTAAGCGCAATAACCACGTTAATCATGTTTTAGCCAATACCTACTCTTTGTGTGTTTGCTCAAAAGTCGATGAAATAACGAGTCATATACTTTTAAGTTAGGTATGCCATTTCCATCTTTCCGTCACATTGCTTCTAAAGCTCCACATGAAACCATTCTAATTGATTCTTCTAAATAAATTTTGGCGACCACTTCCTGAACATGCAAAATGCCAAACTTATTTCAGATGTGTCTTTCGAGTAAAAAATATGACACGGGTTTGCTAAGAGGGTATATTGAAAGGGTGGGTAACTGGTTTCTCTCATTAAAGCAACTTCCATTATCATCTACACCGTTTGCTTGGTAATTTTCCGAAATATTTATTTGAAAATAAAAATAAACTTATTAGGTTTCACAGTAAATTTTTCGGAAATTTGTCGAAGTTTTTTAAACATTCAACATGCGTAAGCAAAGCATTGGTTTTGTTAGGCTATATCCTTTTGAGCATATTCTTTTGAAGGACAGTAACTGAGAGTAAACATTTTACTAGCGAAACTAAAAATATCGATTCGTTATCAGTGATCAAATCAGGCTTCGCTTTTTTTGTCTCTGTTTTCACAAGCAAGTTTTTGACTAAAAAATCATGACTACACATCCACTTTGGAGTACGTCTCATGTTGACTGACCAATTTAAAAAGAAGAGGAAAAATTGGAAAAAATTAGGAAAAAATTATTTTGTTTGATGGAGATGAGCTCCATTTGTTCAACTTTTTTTATTGAAAATCTCAATTTTAAGAGTATACTTAATGCTAGTTCCTTGGAAGTGGTCCGAGAGATCGTCAAATAATAGAGTGGGTGCATAATTTTTAGAGGAAAACTATAGAAACTTCTTGAGGTATCCAATATCTATTGACCGTTAAACAAGATGTGAGGTAAACTCAAGGTTTCCCCTGGTTTATTAGCTTCGAGAAATCAATATATTTTTGTTCAAAGTGCAAGATATGAAAACTACATTAAGTAGCCAAATCGAATCTACTGGGGTATCAATAATCCCAATTTTTTAAGGTAAAACTTTTGGCCTAGTACGCCATAGAATACCTTGACGAAATACATAGCTAATCTGTAATCCAAACTTTGCCCTTATTTCAGTAGAAGGCTACTTTTTTCCATTTCCACCTTCTTCTATTTCTTCTAAATCGACTCAGGCAACCACCTTTTGATTGCATCTACATCCCGGTGAGGATGGCTTGAAATTGAGTTTTCATCTGTTCAAATTACGTTATGTGGGCGAAAATTTGAGTAACATCTCTACTTTTCTGCTTAACTTTATCCTCTCCGGGAATATTCTTAGGCTTTTCATTCCTTAAGAAAAAACTTTCAAAATCGTTTCGAACCTTTCAGTCGAGTTCACAAAGTCCTTCTGTCAGTTTAGGTTCTACATTTAACATTATTTTAAAACTAAAAAAAAAAAAAAAAACTTTACTACAAGAAGAGAATTCTTAAAACCACGTACTGTCTGACTGAATTGGTGAAAATTACGAATATTATCTAGTATCTGTTGAAATTTAAGGTACCTATTGCAACCCTGTAAAAGCGGTCAATCTTTCTGCCTTCTTAGAGTGAAGTCGAAAAAATAAATAAAGTTAACATCGCGCCACTTTGTCTCTAATAAATTATTTTTTTTGAAACGTTGAAATCTGCGTCATCTTTCATACTGGCTGCTACATTTTTTCGTTTAGAGACAAAGCTAATAATTCTTATCGATAAACAATTTCCCCACAGTCACTGTGACTAGCATATGTACCCCCATAAAAACATTTATTCAGCATTATATTAATATTAAAATCTCATATGTTACGCTGAATGACGATCCGGTTATGACTGAATTGTATCTAGAGGTTAACTCCTCCCACAAAAAAAAGGAAAAAACTTCATACAGTCTTCTTGAAAAAGGAAATTTGAGGAGGTGAGAGTCAAGGCGATCAGACATCTAGTTCGGGGAAAAAATTTTATTGCAAAATCACGAATGAAATGAAATACTTCATTAATATACACTCTTAAACAACTGAAACGATGCATTAAATTAAGAAATATTCTAAACTCAATATTTTAATAAATCGCTGGAATAAAATTTGAGATCAATGATGATCAATTATTTGTAAATTATCTATTCTCTTATTTCTGCATGATTTGAAGCATGGCTTACTCTCAGTCCTCCCTTAAAAACTGACACTTGGATAAGACTCAGTTTATTTTAAAAATTCAGATTTGCATCTTCCTTTGAATTCATCTCTTCATTTGTAATTTACATTGTTTTGAATTGAAAGAAGTTCGACTCCTGTTGCAATTTGTTTGTTAAATTATTTTAATGCATCATTTTGTATGTGATTTGAAGTAAGTATTACTCTTATTATTGATTTTGCAATATTTCTCTTCTCTTTAGCAATTCTATCTTGCTTATAAATTTAAAATCTCATTAATAACTTTGTTAAAAGGAATGAAAAGTTACCATTTCTCTGTGTAAAAAAAAAAAAAAAAAAAAAAAAAAAAAAAAAAAAAAGTTAAAACCTGATGGTTACTTAAAATGTAAAATATGTGTTAAATAAATAGCACTTTCCTGAGACAGTGGACTAAACCAAATAGTTATTGTTTCAACGAATGGTAGCCTATTTGATTAAAGTATGTTTTAATGAAATCTTGGTCATTCGATTGAGAAAACATTGCTGTTAATTCTTTGCAGGTTCCTTCGAAAGCATTACAATGTTGATAAGGTTAGCAAAGTGAAAATAATTGCACGATGCACATGAATCATACTTTAAAGGGTGCGGCTCAATTAAAAGCTGAGAGATCAAAAAGCTTTCCCTGGTTTCGCCTTGAAGTCAAATCCTCATAACACTTCATTATTTTTGAGAAAACGCTCATTATGGTCAATAGTTTATTTTTCATGTTTCTTCTACAAACAACTTGAAAATTATGGCAATATAATCATTTAATGGTTGATTGAATGATGTATTTCGACATTTTATTGCTTGGTGCTCACTGTTAAACTAAATACAGTCACTAGTCTTTAGTATTTCATTGGTATTTCGTAAGACATTCATAAAATACATATGCTTATAGCTTTGTCTAAACAAATTCGAGAGCGGGGAAAAAATCACCTTTACTTAGTATTATTATTATTGCTCAAAAAAGCTTATTTCGGGTCTTATAATAGTTATATTCCCACTCAAAAAAATCAAATCATGGCGTATACCAATTTGCCTGTTCGCGATAAGCGAAATAAAAAGATGAACCGTTTGGATGCAGACATCTTTCATTGAAGATTTTCCAAGTTTTTAAATATGTATGCAGTCACTTTCGTTTAAATATTTTCTGAATCTGTAGAAGGCTCTAGAAAAAATGATGTCTATCCTCCTGGTTGATTTATTGATCAACCGAGAAGATATATTTCAATAATTGAGATGGAGCATTAGATAGGTATGTGCTTCGTAATTTCAGAAAGTGTCTTACAAGATAAAAAAAACTGTAGGAAACTTTATTGTCTAGTGGTTTATCTTCGAGTAACGAGTCGATCAAGGACTTACTTGGGAGTCACGTTTCCTGCAATGATTCGTCTCTTTTTGAGGAATTCACATGCGTGAAAAGAGCGATGGATTAGTAATATATTAATTGAGAATGAGATTACTTATAAAAAAATTATAAACCACCTTATAAGAATCGAAAAAAATAAAGCAGAGTGTCAAAGAACACTTTAACAGACATATCGATTATCTTGAGTGATGTAAGTTATTATGAGAGATACAAACGTGTGACTAATATTTTGTGCCAGAAAAAAGTTAGTTTTAAGGCTGCTAAAAAGGATCTTTCAATGATGGTTTCATACTATATTTAACTGAAAATTAAACAGATCTGCCGAATTGATTTGAAAATTCTTCCCATTTTTACGAGAAAGTTTCATTTAAAGATTTTATTTTAATTAGTGTGTTTCATTGATGTTTCTGGTTTTCTTTTACTGATTTTGAGAAAAGAGCCAAATGATTTTCTTTTAAATTGCTTAAGAATTATTTTTTAGGGACGGGAGTATTTTAGAACATTTTGTCATTGAAAATCGATCACGAATCTCGGTATCTGAAGAAGTAATGTTAGAATGTGCGCAATTTAAGCTCAGATCATCTTCGAAGAATTGATAAAAAAGAATCCTGACCTCATATTTCATAATGTTCTCATTTCCATCTTGACCGCATTTAATCATACATTTCGTAAACTTTTCATTCATCAAAGGAAGTCATTTTTAAACACCTTAGGTGCACTTTTCCTTAACTCAAAATAATTTTTGTCTTAATTATTTTGTTAAATACGATACAAACGTTTATTCTATTACAATCATTACCGTTCACCATTAGTTTAGCAATTTATGTTCAGCGCGTAAACCAAACCAACTATCTTCCTTTACAAAAATACACCCTAGTACATGAATAATGTTTTCTATCTATAATTAATAAAGTCAACCCTTTGAGCCATTTCATTTCCTCGATCATAGTCACTGTTAATAGGGTCATTTTTCGGGTATGGTATTGTATTTATGAATTATAAAGAAACCATTCCCGTAATCAGATCCATGTAACTACTTCCTGTGAGTATCTCACTTTCAGGAAATGTCTTCTCCTTATTAAAATATAATTTTACAGTTTATAACAAATATAAAAATTGTTAAATAGACAAACATTTTTTTCAACCCCTGCTGGGATAGATTGTTTTTTAAAAGTCATATTACTTCAATTGTTTTATCAATGTATTCCTTCCTTAACAAAATCCAAGCGTTTTCCAAAAAGTTTGAATCATTGGATAAAAACCGTGAAGTAGTACTTACTCCTTTAGAAACATTTTAAGCATCCTTACATAGTATAAATAATAAAAATAAAACACAGTTCACTATAACAATATTGATAACTTTAGACGCAGACGCGTTTCAGGAGACATTTTCTCCCATCCTCACTAATTAGCGACTATTAATAAAGTCGTGAATGGCGATATTTTACCTTCATTGAACTTTTTTTAAAAATTGAAAAACATTTAGTAAATGAAGATTTTAAATTGTTTTCAGTATAACACAAGCTAATGTTTAAAAATTGAATATTATGAAGCTCCACGTATCAAATTGGCCAGTTAAATTATTTTTAATTGCTAGAAATGTTTTCTGTTTTATATTTTGATTATTTTTTTCCGGTTCCAACTCCTATCATCCTTTTGATTTTGCTATATCTTTGTCGCTATGTACCTTATTTCCTCTCTATCTTTCTGTCATTCCTCCTGTTTCTTAAGTGTTATGTGTTTGTCTAAAATGCTGTAGATGTTCGATCCGATGACCATCCTTTGTTTTTAGACTCGTAGCCTACCTCAAGGTTAAACCAACTTGATAAATAATTGTTGTTTTGCTGTGCTACTGATTATCTACTCAGAAAAATAAATATCGCTTGTAAAATATACTACCTAACTATGCTTTTAAAATATTTGGTCTAAAATTGTATGCCTAAAGTATATTCATTAAAATGAGTGTACCCTCTTGTGTACGATAAATGAAAATAAATTGTTAATATGATATTAATGTACAAAATGGAAACTTTGAAAGCGAGAGATGGAAATCTTCGAAACGAACAAGGTTAAAATGATTTTCAAGATGACTTCCATTTTAACCCAGAGAAAACTCTGATTCCGAGTATAGTGCTTTCACTTAAGAAACATGAGTGAAAACTAATTTTTCAAATTTGAAGTTACGTCAGCTTAATTTTCATCCTTTTGGGAAACAGTCTTGTTTTCTCTATGCTGTTGGAGAACTACTGGAAAACTCAGATATTATTATCAGATATTATCAGCTAAGTTATTTTTCATCCCCGTATTTGCTCCGCGTTTATCCTTTTATGATCAAGAAAATGATACGAGCACGATATCTGACGTTCCCAGGTCAAATTTATTTCTTTAAAAATGTTGATCTAGTTTGTGCGTGGTTGTTACTATTTGGCCAATTACTTTCATCGAATGTCACACAGAAATTATCTCGTTTATTGCTGTATGATATTCAACAGAAAGGCTAGCGACGCGACGCTGGCGTGCTACTTAAAAGTTGACATTGTTTGTACAGTATGAACTCGAAAATTTTGAAAGAGTCTCGACTTGAAGTCTTGCGAATCAATCCGCATTTTGTATACAACAAACAACAAATAAGCACTTTCTAAACCAGCTCGGAGGTTTCGCAAGCTTAAATTCAATGGTTCACTCATTACCTTCGATCGACTAATTACATGCTTTTGAGATGCGTTGTTTTTTTCATCATTATTGTAAGAGGTAGACAAAGAAGTGGACGGATATTAAGTTGATTCCATGGCACGTGACCAAGGCGATCGATTAGTTGATCGATTGATGGCCATTTCCCGGACTCTGCGGAGTTTTTTTGTAAAACCGGGGTTTTCAGCACCTGGAGGTATAGATCTAACAAAGATATTTGTTAAGTTTGGATGCTCGAATCCGGAAAATAAGTACGTAACTATGCGAATTCGCACAATCTCTGTTCGATTTATCGTATCGCACAACAGATTCCGAATTCGCATAGTCACGTCCTTATTTTCCGGATTCGAGCATCCAAATTTAACAATCTACCCCCAATTGCTGACAATCCTGGTTTTACCAAAAACTCCACAGAGTCCTGGAAATAACCATTAATCGATCGACTAATCGATCGCCTTGGTCACGTGCCATGGAATCACCTTAAAGTGCTCAAAATAAGTGTCCTCTGATTTTTAGTAAACGATGATTCGTACCTGCAAGTATTTCATTTATTCAAGAAATGATGCTGATAAGAGTCAATAAGTAATTACCTACTAACGTACAAATTTTTCGCGATTGCGACAAAATAAGGCCAGGCATTTATTTGGTAAAAATCAAATTGTTTCCACTACCTACTAAGATATACTCTCCTGCGTGATCCGTCACTACCTCCCCCTACCAGAAATAAAATAGTGTGTTATAAGCTTGGCACCCAGACTCAAC
The DNA here is from genome assembly GCA_011764245.1 of Trialeurodes vaporariorum. Taxonomy (NCBI): domain Eukaryota; kingdom Metazoa; phylum Arthropoda; class Insecta; order Hemiptera; family Aleyrodidae; genus Trialeurodes; species Trialeurodes vaporariorum. The sequence continues at coordinate 4,512,105 of VMOF01000024.1, read as the reverse complement.
TTTTCTCTGAGCATCACTTTATTATTCGGTTGACCAGTATCGTTTTCTCCGGCTTGAACATTGCAATTTATTCGTATTGCCGCTTCCTTCAAGTAAATAATATAGCGTTATATATTTTAAAATTGTTGCTCACTCTTTTAAAGTCGGGTTTAAAGTAGCATGTTGGTCACGGGAGATTCCTGGCTATACGATAGTGTTTTCCGCATAGGTTGTGAAGCTAAAGCTTATCGCTGGTTTTAGCGAATCTGATGAAGTAATTGACTAGCAGCAAGTGTACTAAATTTTTCCATTAGAACATTCAAATGCAATTAACCGAACTTTTTTTCTTCCGAGTTCTCTAGTTTTACTGTGCCGTTCAATCTGAATTAATAGATCCGTCTGTCGTACCTTCAGACAAAAGACCTTTAGAAAAAGGGCTAACTTAATGTCCTAAAGTTTTTGGCTGCCATTAAGAAAAATCATTTTAAAAGTTCTTATAAACCATAGAATCGATCAAGTGCACACTCTAAGCGGAAGATAGTGTCATAGCCTTAAAGGAATTCTACCACGTGATAAAAGTAGTCCCATATTTTGTCTATCTATTTTGAGAGGCAACATAAACAAGAAATTAAAAAAAGATTGTGACAATTTTCATAGCCAGATAAACAGAATTGTGGACAAATCTCAATAGTACTGACCTTAAACAACTCTGAATTACAATTTATGTATGCATTTGAATAGAGATAACTTGACAATTCAAAAGCTCTCTCAGCTAACTGCGTAAAATTTAGCACAATTTTACATTCAACAAAAAGAGTAAAGCCGAGTTTCTAAATTTTGAAATAACGCATCAACAGTTTTTATTCGTTTTAACCAAAATTGTAACCTACTGATTATCGAGTCTCTGTTTAAGTATAAATACCAGTGAAAATGGATAAAAAAACGTTTATAAAAATTTAGACTCGATTATTTCAATTTATTTTCGGCATAATTTATTTTTCTTTAAATACTATTCCTTTTACAACTCGTCAATTTTATCATTGAATCTCTCTCATAGACTGACTGAAATATACAACGTATTTACCCTAAGTCTGTTTAAGTAAACAAACTCCAAAAATTGATCATGTAAATCTGTAAATGAACGATGACATGCAAAAACTCAAATAAAAAGCCACGAATAAATCTGTATTCATTAAACTTTAATTTTGTGGTGCAGGCCGGCACCTGATATGGACTCGAAAAAAAAATGCGACGGATAAAAGACGGCTAAAATTTCCCGGAATAACCTAGGTAAGATTAAAAGCCAAAAGAGGTAAATTAATTTTATTTTAAAATGAATCTCTTTAACTATATGACACTTTAAACTGTTCATCTTAATTTTAAGACGACATCACACGCTTTTTACATCTTTCAATTTTATTTTCTTCTACTTTTCCAGTATTTACCACTGTACAGTAAATTTCTTCATTTCTTCTATACTTTAGTAGAAACCTACATTTTTCAGCCAGACGATTTTACTTGCCTAGCGTAATATTCGATCTGTTTCAATTTTACTGAAATTATGTTCTTTCTTTCTTTGCCTTCCATACGTAGGATTTTCTCTTTAATGGCTGATTCATCTTTCTGCTTCTTTATGGTTTTGCTCTTAAGTTAAAAAGTACATTTGCTGAATTCCCTGCTGCCAAATTTTCTTAGTTCATTCAGTATTTAATTCTTTTTTGAATCTTGGCTTTTTTCCAACACAGAACTTCCTTCTTTATTTTTATTTAAATCTTCGGTGAGTTAACAGGAAACAACCATCTGAGTATTGGCAATTTTGCCAAGTAAAAACTACTACGAACTGCCTGACGAAACCATAAATTCGTTTGATGTAATGATTGAGAACTTATATTTTAGAGCTCTTACCTCATACCAAACCAAAGTCCTTTCCTTGCTTTTTTTAGTGGTCCTCAGATAAAAAAAAAATCTTTGGCAGTCTCAGAGGTCATTACAGCTTCTCCAAAACTTCGGAAAACTAATCCTCGTTCATGGAGATTCGATTTAAAAAAAAAAACCCCTACCCTGCATGAGAAACTCCTTCCCGTATTCCAAGAGGTGTTTCAAAACTCTGGAAAAAAATCATAGTTTATTTCAGAGGTCAAAATAATCATTTTTCATGATAATTATGCCAGACATACTCACTTTCAAGCTAGAGGAAGAGAGCCCAATAGCTTCAATTTTTTTTTTTTTATTTTCGTTTATTTTTTATTCATGGTCACATAAAATGGGCCGAGTGTCAAAGAGATTAGATTTCGGACATACTTATTAAATAACTTCAAAAGCACCGATATACATTTCGAATAGTGGTTTTTGAGTTCTGTCACACTTGCGATTGGAATTCCTTCCGTTGCTGCCAAGAAAGTCTAGGAATACACCCTCGATCGACTTAATCTTCATCGACTAGACCCGATTTATTTTAATTTTCCAAAAAAAAGAGAGAGAGAGCCCTTTGGATCATTAGTTAACAGACACAATTATTAAAACATTTAAAAACATAATCCAAAGTCTAGTTTCTTTATCCGAGTAATTGCGACAAAAATTTCATAAAAAATGTATTTAAATCAAAAGCTTTAAAATGTCATTTATAAATATTTATTTCCAATTTTATTTAATAGAAGACGAGTAAATGCAACCTTAACCTTCGTATTTCATTAATAAATGGGATTAAATTACCCTTTACAGATTTCGTCAAGCATTTCCTCAAGAATGTCACTGTGTAAATCCATTTGCTCTAGTGAGCCAATAACTCTTAAATACCTCGAAAAAATTACCAAACAACAAAAATACTGAGACAATCTCCAGAATATTATGAACGCTGAAAAGAGGGAGATCTTAAACCCCTGTTTACAAATAATTGCAAATCGACACTTTGCCACGCCTCGTAATTACATCTGCATGTGCTACATATGGTGTTTCGGCAATTGAAATCCAATAGCAAAGAAGTGATGTACAGAATTAGGCCCGGGTGAATGTATTCTTTATCAGGAGTGACTGATATTTAAGCATTGCTTTGACGTCATTCCATTACTTTCTAGATCCCTCCGTCGATTTCATTTATGACCAATATCGGGAAAAAATATGGAAGTATTTCCAAAAAATCGACTTCTCGGTGCTTTAGGAACTGCTCGAGAGGGGTGTGTGTGTTGTTACTATCAGAGCAAATAAAACTGAAATCAAAACTAACTTGACAAACCAATAAACTGAAAACGCCAGTAGCTTGAATATATGGATTTTCGACCGTTGGTTTCCAATTTTTTTGAGCTCATCCATCTTAATTTTTTCGAGATGTAATTTTACACAAAATTTCTGCAGCTCCTTGACTTAAAGCGGTTTTTTGAAAGCACTAGAGTATCACCCCGGGACGGTGATGAGCCTTGAAACCAAACCGTTTGTGTTTTTTCTGATGTTATCTCGTGTTCTAAGGGGGCATGCCCGAAAACGAAAAGCAGAGTCCCCAAAAATTATTGTAAATAGACACAAACCAGGTTTTTCAAGAATCGAAAATTTTACATTTGCCAGTTACTGTTGAACTCTTTGATGGTCTTCATGAATTCAATTTATCTAAACAAAAATTGAAGCGCTTCTAAACTTTAGGGTAAAGAATAATTGGGATGAACTAGGTGATGTTCTAACTCACTTCGAACCATTTATTTTTTATTTTGAAAGTTTGAAATTTAATCGTTATGTTTTCGGAGGAACGTTCAATAAACTTCATGCGGCAAGTTTAATCTTAATTTTTTAAGGAATTTCCAATCTTTAAGAAGAGCAAATAAAATCAGCATGACCTATATAGTATCGGGCAGTACAGTCATGAAACTGAAAATACCCGTCTAAATGTTAATAATCGTGGTCAGATACTAACACGCTCTGTTCAAATCGATGACTCTATTTTTCAGTCAATACAGCGTTGCCAGATTTGACTTGTTTGCACGCTTTTCATTGATTAAATTAGCAACGATACGAACGTTCTCATAAGATCTGGCAACAATGAGTCTATATGCTTCATCGTTTGCCGCGTGTTCTGTCTGTCTAAGTCTTTTCCATAAATTGGATCCGGTACCGAACTGGAGCTTCGCCTCTTACTTTTTTGGGTCATAGCTTTTTCAACCCTGAGGATATAAAAATGTGTACCATTAGGACTCAGTGCCTTGACTAGAAATTCGCTTGAGAGGCTCAATTTTTTTAGAAGAAGGCTGAAACACCTCCGAAGTTTAAAACTTTGAAGTTTTAATACATAATATACAGCAGAAAAAATAGAAGATCGTTTGCAGAAAGCAGAAGAGCGTTACTTCCTTCGGATGATCAGAGGTCTCAATATGTGGGTGGCCATAAATGAGTCTTTGAACATTTTTTAATTTGGCTTTGTAGTAAATATAAATCACCAGAATATTGAAAGGCATAAGACTCCTTTCATCATTTGGAATTAGTAAGACGTTTATTTTATTAACTTTAAAAAGAATCATAATTTACCTGTAAATACATTGGTCCTGATAACCTGTGGCATGCAGATGAACATCACAAAATATTATGTAAAACACAAAACAGTAAGAGTCAATCGAGTTTCGAATAATCGCATTAAATCCTTCATCACCAATTTTATTTTTCAAGAAGTTAACAAAAAAGATGAAACTACTTCCGTGCATTTATAGCTCTTGCAATTTATATTAATGTATGTACGTACATATATATAATGAAGTAAACATAAAAAAAGAAAGAAACCCTTAAATTCTGTCAAAGGACAGTGATAAAACCCATTAAACGACTGCGAAATAAAAGAATGCATTTAAACGATGCCTTAAAAAAAATTAAATCCTAAAGTAAACAGAGGAGGCTACGGACTATCTGTCGTTAGAATGTTTATTATTTATTGCAATTGCACAACCAGAATCTCTTCCATCTCTCTCATTTCCCCTTTGAATGTACGAGTATAAAAAAAATTAGAAAGAGAGGGTTTTGTCCCCTTGTTTATCCTTGGGTAACACAAGCATATTAATGGAGAAATAAGAGCGATGGAGAATTTCTTGTTGCGCTACTGTTTATTTGTCTATTAATGAGTTGTTGTTGCATTCAATGTTGCTTGCAGGACATTATTTACTTCTTAAAATGCCTAACTTTCTTTCTCCTGCGCCTTTCTTGCTCACTATCAATGTTCTTTCTTCCTTCTTCTTTCACAAATCCTTTTCGTGTCCGTTTTATTGTTGAAATCAATAAGCTATGCTTTGATACCAACATATTCTCTCACCTCTTATCAATAATATGTAATTAGACGCAACTATTTCTTTTATTCTTTCTTAACAGCGGGCTTGGTGTCAAACAGGCCTACCGAGTCCACGAACTTTTTTAACGTTACTGCATTTAACTTATACTGACCTTTTATCTTTTTACGTTGGTTTTTGATGTTTAATTTCTTTTGTAATTGATGTCCTCAATATTAATCAATTACGAGGGTACAATACAGCTGCAATTCAATGCGCGCACGAAGCATCAAACGCTCTTATGCTCACACTTTTATACTTGTGCCTTTAGTTATTTAATAATGCTTATCGTCTTTCCGTTATACTGCCATCTTTTCTGTTTTTTGCATGAATTTTTTTATTTGCACCTCTAACATTAGCCAATGCGTTGATCATTGCCGTATAAACTTCTTGTTCATCTCTAAATAAACACTGCGTGAAGAGTTAACAATGCGAATGGAGAAATTCATAAAAGTGCTTTTTTTCCAAATGACAGCGTGAAGAATTATATTCATGCCAAAATCATTCACTCATTTTATCCTTTGCTTGTTAATAACTACACATTCTTGATGTATCCTTTTCATTCTTCTTCTTTCATTCCGATTATGTTCCAAAAAGAAAAAAACTGGCAAGTTTTTTAAGTTTGTCTCAAAATTAACTGCTAGCTGATCCTCTAATTTCACCATGTTTTGAAGATACGGTTCGGAAAGTTAAAACAAAAATCCAACCATAACCTCCTTTGTATGATTGGTATCTGGTCGGTAGTTCTATCTCTTTCTCTACACAGTGCATCAAACTATTTTACTGTACTATTTTACAATCATTTTGATTTTTTTCTTGCTGTATCCCTTCCACTGTTTTTTTTTTTTTTTTTTTTTTTTTTTTTTTTTAAATTAATTTTGCTTCGTCATAATGTGCGTATTTATTAATTTAAGTTTCCTGCAGAAGGGAGTCTAATTAAAACCCAAGTAAGTTTTTAGAAAAAAAAAGTGAAGTCGCATGTTTTTGTAGTAATTTTCCTGAAAAATTGATCAACATTAGCCAGCAAAACCCACAAACTTAAATCGTCAAATAGCTTAAATCAAAGAGTGTGCCTCACTATTGAACGAATTAAGATGAGCTCCTTTTGAGTGTGTTTGCTAATGATAATGATCTTTCCACTTGAAAATTAAATCATACAAAAAAGTGTATGCGATTCACATTAACTTGTTTACTGCCTTTACTGCCTTGACCTTCCTCTTTAACGACTATTTACCCACTCTCTTTCTTGACAAAAAATTAGAAAAACCCCCTTACCTTTCTGCAACTTAATCAAATATGAACCATTGGTTTTAGATCATAGATGCTTTTTGGGAACGATGATTGTTTCCAGTTTGCGCAACAAGAATTATTTCCTGCAATTCTTACTGACGGTTAAATTTTACGCACCAAATGTTTAAACACTTCACTCAATCAATTGTAAAGTTGAGCTTCATTTCGTTCATACAAGTGAATACAACCTTGGATTAAAATTGACAATGTTTTATTCATTCTGTAACTTTTGCTGACTAAAATGTTGACAAATTTTCGATGACGTGTAATTTTCTTATTGATTTGATCCTTTTTTATTTATTTCTATACCTTTCTATTTATTGATTAATTGGCGTATCTGTCTATGTATTGTCTGATTCACCTCTTTCTTGTACAGTATTTGGATTAGAGAAAGACAGTAAAACGCAATCTAAGATTATGTTGTTTCAGTCAACAAATACGAAAGTGTTTATTCGATTCGTTCTAATGAAAAACAAAAGAGTAATAGAGCGCACAACAGTTTTTATCCAAAAATCTCCTGTTTTACTCTTCTCATCTGATAAAAAACAAAAAAGTTGCTTTCAAACGGAAACTTAAAATTTTAAAACAATGATTTTATTGGAAGCTCTCTCTTCAAAAAAAAGAAGTCTCTTTCATGCGTGGTATCCGCACCTTCAGATGAGGAGATGTGAAAGAAACTCTCCATAGATTTGCGTTTCAGCGTAGACACTTCCTCAATTGTTTTAATGTTTTCGATGAATGAATTGAAATGAATTCGAGGAGAAAGTTCTATAGATATCCAAAGCGCTTGACTGCTCTTTGTCTCTCTAAAATCCACATCCTACTTGCCGTTTTGAACACTCAACTAATCCTGAAAACATTTCTTTCTTTGCATGCTAAAATGTGCATCTCACAAAAATCATACTTTTTATTCTGAAATGTGTACGATCTCGTAAATAACATTGATAAAGTCTATATATGTTTTATGACAGCTTTGTAACATCAGTATTCTTATTTGAAAGCTATAACATATACATTATTGATGATCGCGTTGCTCTTGAAGGGATGTCCGAGCTGGCGGCTCCCGCCATCCCAGACCGTTACTAAAGGATTACGAGCCAGCAGGCAAACTTCTGGTTCGGGATCGTGGCAATAGCCGGGGCGATACCTTACTCTGCCTAGTGTTGTAGTGAAAAGTGTGAAGTATTAAATCTGAGTCCTATAAATATTATTGTTTATAAGTACAATGATACACAGCACGTACTTATTGAAAAAAAAATCGATGCAATAAATTCAAAATACATCAACAAGTTCAATTCGTGTGACGATGTAATGGTAGCAATGACACTTGTATTCTTAAAAATGCAAGCTTTGTGTGTTCTTTTCTTTCCAAAATAAACTCAGAAAATTACTCAATGTAGAAAACCATAGCATTATTTTGACTTTTGATCGTGAAATACCTTTTTTTTTTTAATGAACATTCTAAATTAATGCAATACTTTCTGTGATTGAAAAGTAATCAATTCCATTTTTATTGGGGAAAAACACCTATATTGGATTCATATAACGAAAAGATAAAACGATCGTTTTATTAGAAATGTTTTACACATCAAAAACCTTAATCGTGCTGTTCTTTTTGACAGGTACTTATTTTAACTGTATAATGTTCATGGTGGCTTCCTCAGTCGTCTTGACTGTACTGGTGCTCAACTATCATCATCGAAGTCCCGAGAATCATCAAATGGGTGGTTTTGTAAGTATACATTTTATATTGTGATGAAAGTAGAGTCAAAAGACTCTTCTTGCTTTTGAAATGGGAATAGTTTTCTTGAAAGCTTGTTGAAATGAATCATAATCAAGAGCTCCAATTTTTTTGACTGTTGAATCGCACGATTCAAAATATTCTTCGCGCCTACGAATCAAATTGACTGTTCTTTGTAATATTGTCTAAGATATGGGGTGGGTTCCTCTCGCCACGTTTTCAATCCGGCGTTGACTTCCGCAGTGCAGTTAAGGAACGACCCGTGGTGTGAGGAGCCCACCGGACATGCTCGGTCCTAGATTCTTGCGGAATCTCGGAAACAAGTCAGACGATATAATGTGATTACTCATTTAGGGAGGCTAGCCTCTCCGTATTTAACTTTGACCATTTCGGTCGGGTCGACGAGGTGGTATATCGTCTTACTATCTAAATAGTCAAGAAAATGTAACTTGTTTATTTGAAACACCTAATTTATCATAGTTCTAACTGCAATTTTTTACCTCCTAGGCGGAGTACAGAGGGATTTCCCTCATCCGAAAAAGAGAGCTTAACTCATTATTTGATTTGAAACTGTTGGGTCTATTGCTATCATTTCAATTATAATGAAAACCAAGTGGATGAGTCTGTTGCAAAATTTTGCTGCAGCAATTTTGAGCATATAATCTAATGTCTTCTGCTCTGGGTAGTTATGTAAAATTCTACACATAGAAAAATTTATATTTGGGGCTACCAGAATTACTTTTACGTAATAGTTAAGTGTAATTCGTGTATACTTAACTAGCGTTGAAACCAGCGATATCTTCACATGCAGATACTAGAATTACATTTAACTATTTCGTAGAAGTAATTTTGGTAGCCCAAATATACATTTGTCTCCGTGTAGTATTTGCCAATAGTATACTTGACCATATCCGTAGCCAGGATATTGTCTTTCTCTCTCTCAGCCCATTTAAACGCATGTGTTAGAAAAGGACAGAAAGAGGGGCTGAAGTCACGTGACATCCCCTATATCCATCCTTTTCTAACACATGCGTTTAAAGTGGCTCAGAGAGAGAAATACAATATCCTGGCTACGGCTATGTACTTACATGACATAGGTATATTGCGGTTAGTTACCTGGTCCGCCAATTAAGACTGCGTATTCTGGAATATTCCACTCTAATAGTACATATATACAAAGTTGTAAAATACAGGCAGTGGCGTCGCGTGCCATCTGGCAACAATGCAACTGCTCCATTTAAACTCATTAAATATATCGAATTTTCCTTGTGCACAGTGCACCCCCTGAATTCAATATTTTACATGAGTTTAAATGGATGGAATACATTGTTGCCAAATTGCACGCGACGCCACTGAATACAGGGCTGAAGAGTATCCGGCGGTCGCATCAGAAAGTGACTTTTCGTTTGCTGTATTTTAATTTAGGAATGAGTTTTAATAAGTGTACCTCTGCGTATCGTTATTTTCTATCATTTTAAAATAGAGTCAAAGTTCAAATTTGCTGCAGTAGAAGTAATAAATAGACCAATTTCAAGTTTTTTCTTCAGCAATGGGGCAGTTGCAAGGGTCTGAAATGTTGTTTCTTTTATGAAGAAAGTGGAAGTACTTGATGAGGTGAGAACAAAGATGCCTTTGGTTTCTAATTAAGTCCCATTGTTCCGGAAATGAGATTTTGGCCCAAAATACATTGTTTCAAAAGGGAATTCCGCGTAGTGACGTCACTACACACACGAATTTTTGCAGGTTTACACGCGTGTATCTCCAAAACCAAGACACTTAGGAAAAAACCAAACACACCATTGTTCTCAGCTTATCAAGTACTATCATTTTCTTTATGTATAATAAAAAACACAACATTGTAGACCCTTGCAACTGCCCCATTGGTATGTTTGAGTTAGAGTCCCTATATGTAGAGAGTTAAGACAAGAGGGTAGTCAACTTCTGATTGGTCGATGAATTTTAGGCTCTACGGACGCCGCCATTGGGTGCGATTTTGCACTTTTGTTTTGTTTACCAACGGTCTTTTACAGATAAAAGAGTTAAATTGCGACGAATCTGTTAATTTTAATCATTATGCACCACAAGAATGTCCATAAATCTCAAAAGAATCATTAAAAAGTGATAATACATGTCGATCAACAAAAGCAGGGAAATATTGCATCGTTTCAAACTTAGCGGAACTGTAATCTTTGCTGTGGAGCAAAACACAACAACGGCCTCAGAATGTAAACAAATGTGCAAAATCGCATCCAATGGCGGCGCCCATGATTTCTCTTGTCTTAACTCTCTACATATAGAGACTCTAGTTTGAGTTACCTATGCTCCTCACAGGTATGAAGCCTATTAAGTGTTACTTTCAGATTTTGATTCTTATTCTTGCATGGATATTTTCGATATGAATTGCAGGTTCGGAAGGTGCTCCTAGAATACATGCCTTGGATCCTTCGGATGGGGCGGCCGGGGAAGAAAATCACTTTAAAGACAATAAGTATGAACCATCGGATGCGGGAGCTTGAGATACGCGAGCGATCGTCGCGGAGTCTCTTGGCCAACATCTTGGATCTCGATGACGATCTGCAAAGGTTCCGTGGTCCGAGTACGGTCGTCAACAGTGGGTCAACGTGTCACTCTCGATCCGGCGGAATGACCGTCGACGATTCGGCCATGTGCACGATTGCGCAGCGGGAGATGCAGCACATACTCAAAGAGCTTCGGTTCATCACCGGACGACTCAGGAAAAAGGACGAGGAGGCCGAAGTAATCTCCGATTGGAAGTTCGCTGCGATGGTCGTCGATCGATTCTGCCTCATAGTCTTCACACTATTCACCATAATTGCCACAATCGCCGTCCTACTCTCGGCTCCGCACATCATCGTGCAGTAAGCTTTGATTATTTTCAAAATAAAAGAAACAAAAAATAAAAAAGAAAACAAAATTGGATTTTTATAACCAATTGATTCCTTTTTTTTTATTTTTCTTTCTTATTTTGATATTGTACGTACTATCATCCGAATGAGCATTGTTGCCGCTTTTAATTTTCTGACTAGGGTTCCTTGCTACCACTGAACCGTGTTTGGATTTTGAAGATCTGCAGATACGTTTTCAAAAACTCTGGATAAGGTTTCAGGAGGCTCAAGGGACAAACTTTTGAGACCGAGACAGTCCGAGACACCTCAAAGGAAAGTAAAAAAATGGATAGTGATAAAGTTGGAATGAAAAATTAATTCGATTCAATCCTGTGGATGCGCGTGTCCTTTTAAGCAAAGTTGAGAGTCATTCAAACGGTTCTCAAAGTTTTAACAATTATCAATACATTGCTAAAAGAACTAATCTTACACTTAAAGACGAAAATGTAGATGCTAGTAGATTGAAAATTAAAAGCAGCCATAAATCTCATTCGTTGATCATTGTCATGGAGAGATTTCGAGAACTGAAGGACTCAAAGAGCAGTATTTTTATCTATAGCCTTAACGAGATTAAATTAGCATTTAGCTATATTTAATTAGAGTCTCAGATTTGCAGTATTAGGGAGATGGGTGAAGAACCTTTTGTCAGTCCACTGGTGTTGAAGTATAGATTATCTCTCTTCTTTCTACGGAATACTGACTCCTGCTCAAAGTGTCCATCAGTTCTGAACTTTCACCTCCGTGATCTTAAACACAAAACTCTAGCAGAAACTAATGCTTGTAAATGGGTGAGAAGATAAATCAATGTATTTCGCGCTCTGAGACCGTTTACAGTGAATCGATTGCCGGTGATCTCTGGTATTTTTGTCTCATGAACTCCAGTGTCCATAATCCTGTAAAAGTATGAAACTACATGAAATTTTGCATGAAAGTCCATGTCAATTTCATGGAGTTCCATGCTTTCGTAGAATTTTGGGCAAAGGAGTTCACGAGACAAAATGATCAAAGTGTTACAAAAATAGACGGAAACTCTGATAGGTAGCATTTTCAGCGATTAATTGTCTTACACCGCGGGGAATTTGTAAAAGCGTTTGTTACTATTCTTCGATTGAAGCCTTTCTGATACTCACATCTTCTCGTACCAAAATTACTCGTGGAGTTTACTTGTTTCATTCTTTTTTCTGTTCCTTGTAAAATATTATTGGTCGGTGAGCTAATATAGTTAAAAATGGCCGTATCCTAATTTCTGTTAAACACTCCAAATAGTTTTCAATAAAAAAATTACTTAGACAGGAGTGCAACGACAAACTCTATCCGTCTCCATTTTTTTCTATTCAAAATACAAATGTAAGACAGTGAAAAAGAAGGGGATAGAACTGCTCATTTCATCTCTTTTCAATTTACACATTCATAGGAAAAACGAGAGAGACTAAAGAAAGTCAGGTTGCGCTCTAATTGAAGACTTTTACAGATAAACGGCAAGAGGAAGTGCCTTGTAAACATTTTTACATTTTCACATAATACTAATAATCCTGTAGTAGGAAGGCTCATAATAACTAAATTATGTTGGCTCAACCGTTAAGCCAACCGATGCTTAGTCCAATTGCTAGTTAAAAACCTAGCAATTGCCGATAACGCAATAAGCCGCTTTTGCAATAAATATTTAACTGTAGCTAATTAAAAATATTTAATTGGACTATCAACAAACTCTAATACTATTCCAATTGAATTTCGGAATTTTATCGGTCTATCGGACATGGTAAATGGTTTAGTCGAACTTGATCTTCATTATTTGTTCAGATAAGAATTCAGTTCCCTTTAGCTACGATATCTTGATTCACTGAGAACGGTCCAGATTTCCAAAGTGGTTTTTTGGTCAGTTTGAAATTTATCGGGAAAAACAAAACGGAAATCATCGACGCAAATCTCCTGTTCAAAGGTACATTGTAAGAAGTCTCTACTAGTAATTCCGATTAGATATAGGTTTCGATGCATGCGAAGTAACTCTGTAACAATATAGCAAATCCGATCAAATAATATTCATGATTTACTCAATGAACATTTTTTGAATTTTTCAAACGGAAACCTCAGTCGAACCGTTAAAACCCAGTTTCATTGTTCATGATATTTTGTCAATTAATAGCTTTTTTCGTCGAAATTAAAATTATTGAGTACGCTTGGGGATTAACTTGGTGTTGCACCAATGCAATGAGAATTACAGAACTTAATGTTTTGGTCTCTCTATGTACTATCGACGAATTGAAGATTGTCTCGAGATTTTCACGAGGTAAGTTTCGCCTTCAAGGTTTCGGTTCGGCCACTCTTCATACTCCTCACACCTTGCAGACGAGAGGCCAGTGCGGGCAGGACGGGAAAGCCGTTACATATCAGTCCCACACTCACACCCATAACTGAAAATGAGTGAAAATTTCACGACGATCTTTAATTCGTCGATAGTACACTGCAATGTTAAAAGCTACCATCTTCAATGCACTGTGCAATGCGGAGCCGCCCCATTGGCAAGGAGAGACACTGACTGCCCAGTCTGATCGAATCGTACAAAAGACATTTGAAAATGTTCCTTTTTTTAAATCCCATAAACCCAAGAATAACTCTTTTAGTGGTCTCATCAAAATAATACGAACGATTAAATAATTATCGCTTGTGTTTGCACCAAAAAGGTACAATGTTTTTCATTAAAAGTGTAATTTTCATGTGATGCGTAAAATGATTATATTTTCTAGAAACTTCAAAAATCTCAATAAACTAATAAAAATCGTTAATTGGGAAATCTAATAAACTTCATCTCATTAGATTTACCATTAACACGATATGATATGCATTCAAAACTCCACATCGAGCAAATTATTAATTAGAGACTCTCGGGGTTTGGCTTTCCTAAAACTGGATAAAATCAAACTGACCAAAGCACTCACAATAAAATTAGAAAAAATGGAAATAAAATAAAACTAAAGAAGAAAAATTGATTTTGTCGTTTATTTGCTAGCATGTTTTTGTTTTTATTATTTTTCTGTGATAATTTACTTATTAGAAGAATATCTTTAATTAATTGTGTTAATTTATTACAGTTTTTTATTTTAATTTTTAAAATGACCAATAACCCAGTGAATCGGCGAAATATTAGTTTCAACGATTCAATCAGGAAGTTCATTCTGTTCTTTCCATTATTATTGCAATTCTCATATTTTTTTTTTTTTTTTTTTTTTTTTTTTTCAAAGACAATATTAAGATCTTTCTTTTTATCATTTTAGTAAGTTTTTTTTCCCCCCAACGAGGAAACTTTTCCTTTCTTTTTCAAACGCATTTGGTTTTTTTCTTTTAATCATTTCTTCATTTAATTATCATTTTTTTCCAATTTACTTTCCTTTTTTTACTACTAGGTATCCAATTTTTTTTGTTATTGAATGCAAATTATATATTAGCTCAATTGAATAAATGTATTTTTAAATAAAAAAAAATAATTTATAGTTTATATTGTTTACCCTCGCAGTGGTTTGTACCGTTTGTTTTCCCTCGAGATATGTTGTTTCAGCCAAATGAAAGCTGCTGTTTTTTCACGCCCAGGGACCATGCTCATTTAGGAAAGGTAAGCTGGCTTACTAAAAATACAGTTGATAACGGGGCTGTTCTTATTACCCGTAGCAATCAGATTGTAAAATGAAATTGGTACCCTGTGACATCTTTTTTCCTCTTACTTCACCGAATTCCTTTCCGCAAGTCATCATTTCATCGTTGAGTGATGAATCCATATTTGCTTCATATCAATAGCTACTGTGTCACGAGAAAGAGCAGTATGAGCATAACAAAGTTTATCCACATCCATCTACGTAATTATGTTACCTTAAAAAACAATCTTTGTAGAAATAAGTACAAAAAAACGTTCGATGTGCTTATTTCGACCAATAATCCATATTTCTAAGTATGACCAGATAAATGTGGATGAACTTTGTCTATCAGCACATACTCATATTTCCCGTAACACGGCAGAGTACCCATTTGATGTAGACTTGAAACTACTCATAGTTAGCTATCATAAATTAACCTTGATAATGAGACATAACAATGGAAAATAAAATGAAAATACAGAAAGGCCAAAAAAAATCTCCAATTAGGTATCATGATTCCATCAATATCTCGTAAAAGTGAGTAAGTATTTTCGTATTATTTTAAAGATAAATTTAGAATTAAAAACCGGAAGGCCAGGTTAAATCAGACGAAAGTGTCTGTTTCGTCCCAAAAAGCTAATGAGAGGAAACCACTTTTAATTTGAAATCTCCGATTGTTGATACCTATATCTCGTGATCTGTCGATCTGTCGTTTAAAAATTAGATTATTTTGGTTTAAAGAAGTTTTGGGGTTTTTATAGGTTTTTAATCATCTAGACAGCTTTCAATGGCCGATTCAGACTCATTTTGTCAACGATTCGTGACACCCCTCTAAAACGTTGGAGAGAAAAGATAAACGATTTCTTTCAACGAAAAATATTCTGGTAGTACTTCTCTGGTCCTTTGGATTAATAACATATATCTTTCATTTCGAGTTGCCTAAGAGCGTATGTCTAGCTGTGAAATCTACTACAGGAGTTGACATAGTTATTTCCGGAAACCATCATAGCTTTTCCCTACTAAAATTTTCCAAACCGGTCTCTATCAATGGTTTTTACGGGTAGACACTGTTGATGAAGAGAAAAATAAGGATGTCATATTATTCCGAATAGACTTGCGGCAGATCCCTGAAATACGATTTTATTTCTTTCCACCTCCTACAAGTCCCTGTATTTATTTATTACCTACTCATACTTATGACTCGATACGCTAAATAATTACAAAGAAAAATTACCTAGCAAAACGAATTACCATTACATTTTGTCCTGTACGTTCACACATCACATTGTTGCATATTTGAATATGGTGAGGACGAAAAGCGACATTTATAGATATATTTTTATAGACATTCATGGTCAATATCAAGGCTTTGATCTCATTTTTTGTACACTTTTCTCATCAATCCCGAGTAATCCATCCAGCATCACTAGTATTTTTGTCAGCAACGTATAAACCACTGCTAAAGAACGCTCAAAACAAGAATTTCAGGCAAATTGTCTGAGCTTTGTTTTTAAACTAATAATTTTAGTTTGTTTTAGACAAAAAATCAATTTTTAATCATTAAATTTACAATTTGTAAATAAAAGAATATCACTTTTTTATTGATTGTTTTAAGTAGAAAATAAATGTATTTTATTTACATTGATAATAGTTTTTATTATCTTAAATGACTTTTAATAAATTATTCTTTTTATTAAAATTGATAAAAAAAAATTTAAAAAAATATTTTTACAACTGAATTTGAACATTCCTTTAATTGTATCATATTTTTGATCTGTGCTTCATTTCTTTTTATTTTTAAGTTTCTATTATTTAGTTTTGGATGTGCTTGTTTACTTGATCAACAATACTAGTTCATTACTCTGAGGTGAACAAAATGTTTAAAAAGCTGTGAGAAAAAAAATAATCAAAGATTAAGGCTCATTTGTTTCTATAATACCGAACTTGTTTCCCAAACAAGTTTCTTTGGATTCGAACGAGTTGCATTAGATTGCAAATCTGATGAATTTTTACCCTAATTTTATGACCGCACCGAAATTTTAGCAGCAGTTCTAAATTTTCACCTCTTGCGCCAATCAAGAAATCTCAAGTTGAACGAAATATTTAATGATTCGAACTTCTTACTGGCTTTTCCAGTTTGTTTCATCAACTAGTCGATAGGCGATATTAAACATTGAACGCATTCTGTTTGTGCGTATCAATATGTTCTGACGGAGACAAAGATAGCTGGCCAAGATATGCAATACGGAACGTAAAAAAAAACATGTGTTGAATGGTATAATTGGTTTTGCGAGTTGCATACCCTGACAAGGTATTTTTGTCCTCGCTAGTTCGTCGTCTAAATAATAAAGTTGTAGATAGCGGTAATGAGGAAGAAATCACAAATTATCATGCCTTTACATTGACAAGGAAAACGAAACAGAGGAAAGAATCTAGTCTGATGAAACACTGGCCGCATTTTACTTCGTCATCAAAAGTTGATTGTTGGTCATCAACAATGTTTGATGGTTATCATCACACGTATTTTTAATCTAAGGACCATCAGTAGGTGGTAGAGCCAAATTTAATGAATAGTTATATTTTTCTTTCGTGCCATCAGCCAATGGCTATCAATATTAACAACCTCTGTAACTCGTCAACCAATTTGTCATCGCGGATAAACATAACTTCTGATTTTGATTCTAGCGCACTTTGGCGTTTCCTTGCAAGTATTGAAGTATCTTTGTTCTCTTTTTTTCCGTTTTAGCTAATTTATTTACCTTGTTAAAAGAAAACCTTCCTTTTTTTCCTCTCTTTCTTTTTTTTAGGGATTTCCCTTGTTTTTCGTGTGGAATGGGGGGGGGAGGGAGGAGTTATAAAATAAACAGACGATTCACACTCACGCTTTAAAAGCGGTCGTCTCTGTCAGTCCGCTCGGTTTTGGTGCCATGCTGGTTAGAGGTTGTCTCATATTGATCGAAAGAGCGTTGCAAGAAAACCATCGGGCGATGACCATCGGCCAATGCTGATGACGGAGCAGATTTCGGCCTGTCGAGCCTACCCTGACACGTAATAATTCCCTAAACTCTGCATTTTCTTCAGTTTTTTTTTTTTTTTTTTTTTTTTTTTGTTTTTTGTTTTGTTATTTTCTCCTTATACATTTTGGTTTTGACTCTCTTCCTTTTAGGTGTATAAAGTCTCTTGGACTTAAAATGTTATCCCTTGTGTTAAAAGAATCATTATTAACTGTTTTTATTGTAATTTCGTTTTGAAGCCAAATGTTTCTTGTTTCCCCCATGTTGTTAACTTTATTTCGAGTATATTACTGTTTTTTGTTTTGTATTTTGTTTTTGTTTTTTTTTTGTTTTTTTT
Organism: Trialeurodes vaporariorum; assembly: GCA_011764245.1. Lineage (NCBI taxonomy): Eukaryota > Metazoa > Arthropoda > Insecta > Hemiptera > Aleyrodidae > Trialeurodes > Trialeurodes vaporariorum. Next base: position 4,493,918 of record VMOF01000024.1, on the reverse strand, counting down.
TTTTTGTTTTTTTTTTTTTTTTTTTTAGTGAAAATGGGAAAAATATGTGAATGCATGTGTGATCAAGTGTGTGTGATGAGAGAAAAAGTAAAAAAAAGTACTTAATATTACACTTATTATTTACAGACAATGGATGACATTCGTGCGTTCAATTTAATGATGAAATTGCTTGATTTACGATCGTTAAATTGTATTTTGTTCAATATAATCAGTTTTCCACAAATTTTAGCAACAACAGTGTATAGAGGGTCAATTTATTTTTAAAATCACGTGATAAGCACGATGATGCATCAACATATATCGCAAAATTTACTCTCATAAAGTGACTATAAATCAGTGGCGGCTCGCCAGGTGAGGCAAAAGAGGCGACAGGGAGCCATCGCCTCACATTTTTTGAAGGAGGAGAAAGGAAAAAAATTAAAAAAATAACGTATGAAGGTTAAATTAGTTATTACTCCTTTCTTTGCTTCAATAGTCCAAAAAGTGTGATTGAAACAGAATTTACAAAAAAATTTAGGCGAAAAGCATTTTAAAACACAGAGCGGCCGTCTGAAAGTTTTAGATGAGCCCAGCTTGTTCTCCACGAGATTTTATTTTAGATTATAGCTTCTATATACTGATGTAGTAAAAGTTCGTGACAGATCCACAAACAAGAATCCTGTTGAGGGAAATTTTGTTTCAAGAAAAATAACACTGAAATGCCTTTGAGGCAATATGACGAGACGCTTCTAACTCACATACTTTCTCAGCAATGTCAACCATCACGCATTGTAACATGCCGTGATAAAAAAAATTGAATGTCCAAGAAATATTAAAATGTCCACTCTTGTTTAATTAAGCCAAAAGACAGTGAATCTGAATGTCCCACGAATGCCTGGACTCTGGAACGGGGTGAATGTAACGTCTGTATCCATGAAAATCCTGAAGATTTTACAGAGACCATCAACATTAAAGGGAGGAATGATCAATTGAATTATAGATTTCATGAAGGTCCTAAAGGCAGCTACAAATAATTTAACAAGCTCGAACAATTATTTGGAGCCATTTTTAAGACAAGCATAAAATCTAGAATCCATCTGATCATTCACCGAAACCTTATTTTCGATTGTCCGATCTTCAAGTTTTTTGTGGGAACAGATGTTGCATTCACAATGTTCCAAACATTCAATATTATGGCATAAAGTACGATGGAAAGCCGGACATTATTAGGGTGTTTCTAGAACAATTAATTTTCCAATTTACATTAATTACAACGTCATGGAGCTGTAAAGAACACGATCTTATTTTCTGAAAGCGAATAGGCATTTAAAGTTTGCAAGATCAACATAGGATCAGTTATTTTTTATTTACTGAGTGAAATGGGCAAATTTTCTGATTCCAACAAAACTGCTAGAACTTGGTTAAAAATTAATCAACCTACTTAAAGAATTGCGGAATTTTCTCTGATGCGCTAATTACAGATCTTGAATAATGTTTTCCGTAAAAATACAGTGCGCTCAGAAGTTTAAAGACTTTCAAAAATTAACAGACCTTCCAATTTTCTCTCAACGACCCTTGTTTTGGACCAAAATCTCTTTAACGGTTGTATGAATAGTTAACAGTTTTCACGAAAATGATTGGCACGAACTCAAATTTAACGCTAATTTGAATTGAAGTGCATTATAGGCAAAAACGTTTAAGCAATAACCTATCTTAGCATTCATTGATATCATATTCGATATTTAAATTTATTACCTGCATGAACGAGGTTGCAACCAATCGTAATAATCACAGCTCTTAAAAGAGTGTCAATCTCATAAAAATTTGATGAAATTTTACAATTTGCTTTGGACAAAACCATAGAAGCATTGCAATTCAGTATCATAATTTTAACCAAGTACCTACCTAAAAAAATGAATGCAAACATTTTGCAAACTGTACTTAAAATTTCCTTTCAGAATTGCTTATACAAGGCCTCTCAGTGTTGCAGTCAAATGTATGTACCCAAGATTCAGTCGTTTTGTCTTGATTGGAACTGACTATTTTTTTCCTTTTAATATATCCTCGTTTTAATTTATACAACAATTTTCCATTTGTTTTTTGTTTTTTGTTTTGTTTTTTTTCGTTCACTATGAAAATATGTTTTCCTTTTTTTTCCTTTTTCTATTTGCTCTACCTAGGCCCTCTTTTGCCATAGCTTCTAGGTTTTTTCAGGCACATTTTAAGATGACGTTAATGATTTAAACCATGCAGATTTTTTTATGAAGTCTGGCTAATAAGTTCTTTTCCTTTTCAATTTTTTATAAATGATGTACAAAACATTACTCTAAGGTATTTACTAACCAAAAGATATGGTTTTGATGTTTTTTAAATGTTAGAGACTATTAAGTTTATACGTTTACTCTTTTTGATAACTGAATGTAATTTTGTCAAATTTATATTTTATTGAAATTTTTTTTCCTTTAATTTTTTAATTAAATGTCGATAAAACAGACTTCCTTAATAAATTGAGAAATATAAAAGACTTGAATTTTAAAATGTATAGATTGTACAGAGTAAACCGAGTACCATTAAAAAAAATAGTGTATTTTTACACTAAAACAAAGAATAAAACTTTTCCTTTCATCGGTCTGTTATGACTTTTCTACAATACAGCACAGAGGTATATCTTTCTGCATTTGCAAAATCATCATAAGATAGAACTAAGTCCAATAAGAATAATTCTTTCTTCTAACCACGCAACTTTGAACCATGAACACTGAATACAGATATAAATGAAAGATATCAGTTTAAAAATACACCTGAGTAAAATGCATTAAATTTTGTGGAGATATTATCTTAAAAGCAGTTTTAAATGTTTTTCAAAGCATAATGACAGTAACTATTTGGCAGCTCGGTCCTGATTGAAAATTGTTAGAAAGATCAATTTGGCAAAAACAGATTCAAAAAATTGAACTGAGCGCACGTTCAAGTTCTTATTAAACTAGGGGACGAAGAAATACAAGTTAAAATTCACAAACAATGACGTATAGTTCAGGAGCTTAAACAGCAATAAAAAAATTAACAGGCTTGATTTATGGAGGGAGATATAATGAGATAATAGAAAGTTGAGACAGTGGGAAGTGAAGCCCTCTCACAATTAATTCTCGAAAGGAAAGTCTTCACTCTGTTCCACGTTCGAAATTTTTATTATGGTATGGGTGACCAAAATCAGATGATAGAAAAGAGGAATTGAAAGTCGCCACCTTCAACGTTCTATACCTATCAAGTCAGACAATATTTCCCCTCATACAAAGACAAAAACCTGAACGGCCTGAAAATGTTGTATTTTTTCATGAGTGCCTTAATATACAAAAGGATTATGACCCCCTCCAAAGGACTTGACGCAAAAATTAGGAGGGTTTGTAATTAATTACGACACAGCTGTAATTGTTTGCTCAGTTTTTTTCAGCTCAGTAAGGTGAAGATCAGTTTATTCTCCCTTATGAATTACACTATCCACGCCCAAAAAGGGTGACACCTATTTTAAGCGCATCCCTCTTTTGCTGTGCGTATGAGGTATTCATGAAATAAAGTCGTTTGATCGAATTAAAACGTTCAAATAAATAAGCTATGTGACTCTAAATGTTTAAAAAATTAATAAGTTGATAAGGAAATACTAATGTTAAAGACGAGGATGACTTGAACATTAACAAGCCAAAGTAAAAAGATGCCGTTAAAAAATTTCGTTGAGTCGCATATTCAACACGCACGTTACACAGATTTGTTCATTCATTAGGATTGAAATGGTAATGCGTACCGCCTGCTGCATCGACTACATTTCGCAGGTGCAACTGCCTTTACTTCTGTCGTTGATAGTACATAATACGCAGATAGGTACATAGTAGTACTGAGATTTTTATCTATTATACGACTGATGACGGAAAAGCAAAAACATTATGTCATATAGACGAAGTGCATCCTATACGGTAACATTGAGCTGGGTGAGGAAAACTTAGCGGACATTACAGTAGGCAAACGGGCGAGTGCATTGTTCGAAATTGGGGGGTGGGACGTTCAACTGGTGACAAACATTTAACATAAACTCTTAATTCAAACTTACTACTTTACAAAAATCGAGACCAAAGATGGATGAAATACTATTTAATGACCGTCATTTTGACAACCGTATAATATAAGATCAAAAAAAGCTTCAAATAACTTACAAAATTGGAGATAGTGAGCAACTTTCATTCACTCTTAAAATGGCGTCGGTTTGTTTGTCACCAGTTTTACCAAAGATTATACCTAAAAAAGATTAACAATTTAAATTTTGATGCAACCATTGAGCAGGCTGATGACTGATGAGCATTTCTGGTGAACATGCGAAGCACCGCAAGTTTGCTTCAAGGATATTTTTATGCACTCCGTCCATACGATATAATGTATTTGCGGTAAACTGGTGAACCAACTTACTTGAATGATCTTGAATTCCAAGCCTAGATGATGAAACCGAAAAAACCTTCGAACAATGTGCACCAACATCTTCTTTGAAAAGTATTCATAAATGATAATAATAAACCACAACATCAACAAAAATGCAGAAGGCTAAGAAATTCAAAGAGCACTTTCCTATAAAATAATTATTCTAAACCTAAATCGTAGTTCGAGCAGCGGCTTGAACTCAAATAATAATAAAAAGAAACATTTCATCGATTTGTAAATTCAATTTTCTTTGATTCCGCTGAAACACAGTAACGTTACAAAATCAACGTTTCAACGATTTACCATTCCGACCAGATATTTGTTTCATTTTAATCGACTTAACTTGATTCAACCCATTCGATCAAACAGTAATGGTTGGTCCAGAAGAGATTGAGATTGGAAGTTCACTTGAAAGTGCAAAATGTGACGTGAGCACAAGCTGCTGAACAATTTCTGCGCATGGTGGTAGATGTAAAAAGAACAATTGTTGAGTCCAATCTCTTCTGGGACGATTTAAATATTCTATAACAATAATGCTACATTCAAAGATATACTGAGTAGCATAGCCGTAGCCAGGATATTGTCTTCCTCTCTCTGAGCCCCTTTAAACGCATGTGTTAGAAAAGGATGGATATAGGGGCTGTCACGTGACTTCAGCCCCTGTTGCTGTCCTTTTCTAATACATACCTCCGAATGGGAAAAGAGAGAGAAGGACAATATCCTGGCTACAGCTATGCTGAGTAGATTTCTGTACTGATCTCGCAATTTATGATGCGACCGAAATAATTGTTGAAAACAGGTCAATGCATGATCACAATTCGTGGATTTTAAAATGTCTTAACAAATTCACAAATAAAAAACAAGGTAAGATCTTATTTCATGAAAACCTCGTGCGATCGTATTGTGTTCGACTTTACCAAGGCCAATTGTAATTTGGCTCATTTTTTTAGGGTTGTAAATATTTTTGTACCATGTAATTTCGATGCTTTGTTGTACAGTTTTCATTTGTGTGCAGCGGCGGCTCGTGCAATGTGGCAACAATGGATTTCCTCCATTTAAAACTGCTTAAAATAATCGATTACTTGGTGAGGCGCAGCGCCTCACCTAGTATCGATCCTTTTGCATAAGTTTAAATGGCAAAAGTGCACGGTTGCCAGATTGCACGAGCCGCCACTGTTTGTGTGTACAAAAATGAAAATGCTCCAATTAGAACTGCAAAGAATACACAAAAGAAGACAAACAAATGTAACTTAACACCTGTAGAACTGTTTGATTGTAACCGTAGTATTTTAAACGATTTTGTCTATGAAATGACAGCTCAGCGTCAAATATATCGTTTTAGACACTGCCTAAATCACAAGCAAGCGGAATTAATGGTTCAAGTTAGTTTTAAGACACTGATTTCTTGATTTTTCGTCCATTAAAATTTATAGAAAAAGCAGTGACGTTGCATAAAATTGGCAGCTGCAGCGTGGCTATTCGTACATTTAAACCGATGAAAAATATCGAACTCTTTGGTGCACAGAGAAAATTCTCGAATTTGACCTTTTGTATAGGTTTAAATTTCTAAAATGCAGTGTTGCCCACATTGCATCCTACGCTACTGAAGAAAGACTCGAGTATTTAAAGCGCATCTGCGGTGCATTGCACGGAACCTAACCTTAAAGGGACATTCTTCACCTGAGCGACAATGATCGTATCCACAGCCGTAGCCAGGATATTGTCTTTCTCTCTCTTATCCCATTTAAACACATGTGTTAGAAAAGGGTGGATATAGGGGCTGTCACGTGACTTCAGCCCCTCTTTCTGTCCTTTTCTAACACTTGCCTCCAAATGGACAAAGAGAGAGAAAGACAATATCCTGGCTACGGCTACAGAGCTGCCGATTTGCGTAGATTCAGTGACATCTTTAAATTCACCGATGATTCCACCGGTTGAGAAAAGATTACATAGTTCAATTCAGTGTATAACTATAATGCACGGAAATACTCTGATCTGAAATCTTTTCTCAATCGGTGGAAACGCAGTTAATTAATTAAAATATCCGCAAGTTTTCAAAATTATCGACGACTCTAAGACTCTAGTATTTTCGTGCAGTACAGTCATACACTGAACTAAACTCTGTAATCTTTTCTCAACCGGTGGAATCTTCGGTGAATTTCAAAATGTCATTAAATCTACGCAAATCGGCAGCTCTGTACGGCTATGATCGTATCATATGTTAAGAGTCTCCATGCTTACAAGTTCTGATTACAGGTATGCAAAAACTTAACCGCATCGTGAGGAGGAAAAAAGAGAGAGAAAAAAATACATTAAAACGGAACAAAAAAAAAAAAAAAAAAACTGACTTTGTCTCTGGGTACCGCACAGTCCATATGGTATGAAATAATTAAAATTTATACCGACAAAAACAAAAAATTGAAAATGCAATTTCAGCAGGTATGGTGTACCTAACAAATATATTTTCAAACGTAACCAACTGTCACGAACTGGACGTGAAAAAGTTGTCTGAACTGTCTTTTTGATTTCCCCATACATAAAAGCTACCGAGGATTGAAATCAGTTTTGTCTCAAGTGAAAGTTTTATTTTTCTTATTAAGTTTTTTTTTCTTTTTTTTTTTCAAATTTTGCACCTTTGTAATGGACATTAAACGATAAAAGGAAACATTTCAATCAGTTTAAAACTTATTTCTGTAAATGTCAATTGTTGATAATGTTTTGATTATCTTATGAGTGTAGTATTATTTTGATTATATTTTTACTCTGTTATGAACTGAAAGTGATTGTAATGAATGAGGAAAAAATGAGATAACAATGAAAACGATCAGTGATTGTTGCAAATGAAACAATAAAGTGCTTCAAAATCTGAAGGTGTTTTTTCTAATCAATACGTATGGGCTTCAAAATCATATAATGTAGTCCAGTGGCGGCTCGTGCAATAAAGTAACAATGTGATCCCTCCATTTGATTGTATGTAAAACAATCGATTCGAAAGTGAAGCAGCGCTTCACCAGCAATCGATTGTTAAACATAGATTCAAATGGAGTGAAGACACTGTTGTCAAGTGGCACGAGCCGCCACTGAGTCCTCGAAAGTATGAAATTATTCCAAAATGTTGTGCCTTGTATTCAGGGTGCCTAATTGTGAGAAAGAATTCACATTTTTTTCTGAGCCAGGGGCGCCGACAAGGAGGGCGCCAAAGAGGCAGTTTTCTCCTCCCCCTCCCACCCCCCCGGAATTTGGCAGACACTGCTTCTCCCCTGAGCTGAAAAAAGTGAAAAACCACGAAAACCGCAAGCCTCCCCTGGATTTTGATTTTGGGAAAATTTATTGCTGGCGCCCATAATAGGAGCTTCTGGTTGAATAGAAAAATCTGACAAATCTAGAAAAAATTTCAGAACCTATAGCAACTTCAAAAAGAATGTCGGAACCCTCAACCCCCCTTAAGGTGAGACGCAAACCCCTTAATACCCCATATGATGTCAATTGCCAATCACATACGAGAGTGGATTTTAAAGTAAGTTTACCTATTTTTTCCCCCGGTGACTATCAATGTTAGAAAAAAAAAAAACCGAGCGTTGAAACGTACACTGAAAAAAAACAGTTGCTGAAATATTTGTGGGCACTGCTGATTTTGCTGTTTTAAACTGCTAAAAACTCGTCTTGCAAACAGTTTGCTGGTTTGGCAACAAAAAAATTGCAAAATCAGCAAATTAGAAGTTTGTTGTTTTTACTTTTACAATATGCTAAATAAGCATGTAATTTGCTAAATCAGCATTTTACGCTGCTTTTTTCCCCGATCAAGAATTGCTAAATTTACAAATCGTTTGGTAAATTGGCAAATTAGGTGGAATTTTACCTGATCACAGAATTGCTTTTTTTGCAATTAATTTGGTAAAGCTACATTTCAAACTGCACTTTTTCCCGATCAAGAACAGCTAAATTTACAAATCGGTTGGTAACTTAGCAAATTAAGTGGAATTGTAACTGATTGTGAGCATTAAGGTGATTCCATGGCAAACTCAGGGAAATTTTAATCCGATAGATGGCGTTACCTGTCGCTGGCTAGCCGTTTTTTGACTGTTTTTGGCTGTTTTCTCTGAAAAGACGAATAAGAGACGAAAAATCGGATTGTCAACACCTGCGTAATTATTTGCTTGATTTTTTAAGCTAAATACAGGCCAAATTGGTTCAGTAATATAGACGTATTTACGGGAGGAAAAAATCAAGTGTAATTTGGAGTTGTATCAGCAAAGATTACGCAGGTTTCGGTTTCACCTGCAATCTTTGCTGATACAACTCCAAATTACATTTGATTTTTTCCTCTCGTAAATGCGTCTTTATTTCTGAACCAATTTGGCCTGTATTTAGCTTTAAAGGGGGAGAAGCATTACATGAAAGGCGGTGGGTTGCGGGGGGGGGCTGCGGGGGCTGTGGAGGCTGTGGAGGCGTTTTATACTGAATTTGAAATAAAAAAAAAAGTGATGATTCAATATGGAAAAAATGTCGTTATTTACAGAATAGAAAAATTATCTACATGGTAAATCAGTATACAAATTCACAAATACATTTACAGTTTTGATTCAAATTCCCAAAGACGTGATTCCATTCCTCTAACTCCCGTCTGCCGTCTGCTGAGCATCACTAAAACTTAAAAACGAAGTCATTTTTATACAAAATACATTTATCATCTGCTTTCCGATTTTGTGATTCCGGAGGATGGAGCTGATGATTGCTGCTCGTTCGCTGAGATTTGAGCTTGGAGAACAGATTGACTCACCGCTAATTTGACTTTAGCCTGATCGATGATCGACAAGGTCTTGGTCGTCTTGGCTAAACTTAAAAAGAACATATCCGTCTCGTCCAGATCACGCAAAGGTGAAGTAGAATCGTTCAAAGTTTTCATCGTTCTGGTTGGGGATGAGTTCTCTTTTAATATACAATCAACCATGTCGTGAACCGATAGATCATCACCTGAAACCATGACCAAATATTCGGGGTTAGGTCGTTAGGAGACAACGACTCATAAGTAAGCATCAAAAACGACATAATGTGTCCGCGACATTCACCATCCATCAGTGTTAATTTGACTAATTTTTAGTGTTTTAGAATAATTCTACGCCTACAATTTCACTTCATCATCGCTATCATATGTATTTTGAGACTCTGATTTCAAAAATGCATCAGTTTTCAATGAATTGGCCCAGATTTTACGTAAATTCAAAATTACGTCTTCTTGGCAAAAAAAATCGAAATTCTGGAAAAACTATGAGTTTTGAGTAAAAACTAAGGCCTAATTTGAAATCAGCGAGTCAAATTACATGGATTAACTCGCGCGAGAGCCAGGGGTGAGAAAGAGGTATCTTATGATGAGAAAACTTGATTTCACGTTCATAACAGCCGGACAAACTATGTCGTTAAGGCGTAAAAATCGCGACTCATAGCCGAGTTTGAAATAAGTATAGCAGGTATAGAACTGACAAATAGCTTGTGTAACTGATACATTCGCACAAGCAGTGGTGTAGCGTGCAATTTGGCAACCTTGTAATGTGTCCATTTAAAGCCATTAAAAGGATCGAATTATATTGGCAGTTTCGATGAACAACTTGGAATTTGACTTTTATACATGGGCTTAAAATTGACACATTACAACGTTGCCAAATTGCACGCTATGCCACGCCACTGGTGCAAAGTGGTTTGCAGTAAAGATTTCCTTTGCTGATAAAACAGCGCTCGCACTTCTTTGAACACCACTCTGCACGTGTGACAATCGTACGTATAGTACTTAACACTTATTTGTTGTATTGGTCACTTTGATTTGCTTTACGTAGCGGCAGTCAGTTTCGCAGGAAACAGTGGCACCTCGTGCAATTTAGCGACCATGTTTTACCTTCATGTCACCCTATGTAAAAAAAACCAGTTGCAAAAGATATTGAAACCCTTGAGGGCGATTAACTTCGTTTGCCAAGCTGAATCAATAGAGGGGTCACAAGCGGGGTTTTGGTGACATCACCTTTTTTCATATTATAGAGTCATGAATCTCAATGAAGTAAACGGCCCCAGTTGCAAAAGATATTGAAACCCTTGAGGGCGATCGACTCCGTTTGCCAAGCTGAATCGATAGAGGGGTCACAAGCGGGGTTTTGGTGACATCACCTTTTTTCATGTTATAGAGTCATGAATCTCAATGAAGTAAACGGCCCCAGTTGCAAAAGATATTGAAACCCTTGAGGGCGATCGACTCCGTTTGCCAAGCTGAATCGATAGAGGGGTCACAAGCGGGGTTTTGGTGACATCACCTTTTTTCAGGGTTTTGAGTATGAATCTCCATGGAGTAACGGCCCCATTTCAAAAAATATTGAAACCCTTGAGGGCGATTGACTCCGTTTGCCAAGCTGAATCGATAGAGGGGTCACAAGCGGGGTTTTGGTGACATCACCTTTTTTTAGGGTTTTGAGTATGAGTCTCCAAAGGAAATAACGGCCCCATTTCCAAAAGTATTGAAACCCTTGAGGGCGATCGACTCCGTTTGCCAAGCTAAAACGATAGAGGGGTCACAAGCGGGGGTTTTTGGGGACATCACCTTTTTTTAGGGTTTTCGATGATGAATCTCAATAGTAACGGCCCCATTTCCAAAAGATATTGAAACCCTTGAGGGCGATCGACTCCGTTTGCCAAGCTGAATCGATAGAGGGGTCACAAGCGGGGTTTTGGTGACATCACCTTTTTTCAGGTTATCGAGTGATGAGTCTCCATGGAGTATACGGCCCCATTTCCAAAAGATATTGAAACCCTTGAGGGCGATCGACTCCGTTTGCCAAGCTGAATCGAAGAGGGGTCACAAGCGGGATTTTGGTGACATCACCTTTTTTCAGTTATGAGTATGAATCTCCAAAGGAGTAAACGGCCCCATTTCAAAAAATATTGAAACCCTTGAGGGCGATCGACTCCGTTTGCCAAGCTGAATCGATAGAGGGGTCACAAGCGGGGTTTTGGTGACATCACCTTTTTTCAGGTTATCGAGTGATGAGTCTCCATGGAGTATACGGCCCCATTTCCAAAAGATATTGAAACCCTTGAGGGCGATCGACTCCGTTTGCCAAGCTGAATCGAAAGAGGGGTCTCACGCGGGATTTTGGTGACATCACCTTTTTTCATGTTATAGAGTCATGAATCTCCAATGGAGTAAACGGCCCCAGTTGCAAAAGATATTGAAACCCTTGAGGGCGATCGACTCCGTTTGCCAAGCTGAATCGATAGAGGGGTCACACGCGGGTTTTGGTGACATCACCTTTTTTCAGGTTATCGAGTGATGAGTCTCCATGGAGTATACGGCCCCATTTCCAAAAGATTTGGAAACCCTTGAGGGCGATCGACTCCGTTTGCCAAGCTGAATCGATAGAGGGGTCACAAGCGGGGTTTTGGTGACATCACCTTTTTTCAGGGTTTTGAGTATGAGTCTCATGGAAATATACGGCCCCAGTTTCAAAAGATATTGAAACCCTTGAGGGCGATTGACTCCGTTTGCCAAGCTGAATCGATAGAGGGGTCACAAGCGGGGTTTTGGTGACATCACCTTTTTTCAGGTTATCGAGTGATGAGTCTCCATGGAGTATACGGCCCCATTTCCAAAAGATATTGAAAAACTTGAGGGCGATCGACTCCGTTTGCCAAGCTGAATCGATAGAGGGGTCACACGCGGGTTTTGGTGACATCACCTTTTTCAGGTTATCGAGTGATGAGTCTCCATGGAGTATACGGCCCCATTTCTAAAAGATTTGGAAACCCTTGAGGGCGATCGACTCCGTTTGCCAAGCTGAATCGATAGAGGGGTCACAAGCGGGGTTTTGGTGACATCACCTTTTTTCAGGTTATCGAGTGATGAGTCTCCATGGAGTATACGGCCCCATTTCAAAAGATATTGAAACCCTTGAGGGCGATCGACTCCGTTTGCCAAGCTGAATCGATAGAGGGGTCACACGCGGGTTTTGGTGACATCACCTTTTTTCAGTTATCGAGTGATGAGTCTCCATGGAGTATACGGCCCCATTTCCAAAAGATATTGAAACCCTTGAGGGCGATCGACTCCGTTTGCCAAGCTGAATCGATAGAGGGGTCACAAGCGGGGTTTTGGTGACATCACCTTTTTTCAGGTTATCGAGTGATGAGTCTCCATGGAGTATACGGCCCCATTTCCAAAAGATATTGAAACCCTTGAGGGCGATCGACTCCGTTTGCCAAGCTGAATCGATAGAGGGGTCACAAGCGGGGTTTTGGTGACATCACCTTTTTTCAGGGTTTTAATATGAATCTCCAAAGGAAATAAAGGGGCCCCCTTTCAAAAGATATTGAAACCCCTTTAGGGCGATCGACTCCGTTTGCCAAGCTGAATCGATAGAGGGGTCACACGCGGGGGTTTTTGGGGACATCACCTTTTTTCAGGTTATCGAGTGATGAGTCTCCATGGAGTATACGGCCCCATTTCTAAAGATTTGGGAAAACCCCTTTAGGGCGATCGACTCCGTTTGCCAAGCTGAATCGATAGAGGGGTCACAAGCGGGGGTTTTTGGGGACATCACCTTTTTTCAGGGTTTTCGAGTGATGAGTCTCCATGGAGTATACGGCCCCATTTCCAAAAGATATTGAAACCCTTGAGGGCGATCGACTCCGTTTGCCAAGCTGAATCGATAGAGGGGTCACAAGCGGGTTTTGGTGACATCACCTTTTTCAGGTTATCGAGTGATGAGTCTCCATGGAGTATACGGCCCCATTTCAAAAGATATTGAAACCCTTGAGGGCGATCGACTCCGTTTGCCAAGCTGAATCGATAGAGGGGTCACAAGCGGGGTTTTGGTGACATCACCTTTTTTCAGTTATGATCATGAATCTCATGAAATAACGGCCCCAGTTGCCCAAAAAATATTGAAACCCTTGAGGGCGATGACTCCGTTTGCCAAGCTAATCGATAGAGGGTCACAAGCGGGGTTTGGTGACATCACCTTTTTCAGTTATGAGTCATGAATCTCCATGAAGTAACGGCCCCATTCAAAGATATTGAACCCTTGAGGGCGATTACTCCGTTTGCCAAGCTAAAACGATAGAGGGGTCACAAGCGGGGTTTTGGTGACATCACCTTTTTTCAGGGTTTTCGATGATGAGTCTCCCTGGAGTATACGGCCCCATTTAAAGATATTGAAACCCCTTTAGGGCGATCGACTCCGTTTGCCAAGCTGAATCGATAGAGGGGGCACAAGCGGGGTTTTGGTGACATCATTTTTTCAGGTTATCGAGTGATGAGTCTCCATGGAGTATACGGCCCCATTTCCAAAAAATATTGAAACCCTTGAGGGCGATCGACTCCGTTTCCAAGCTGAATCGAAGAGGGGTCCAGCGGGGTTTTTGGGGCATCAATTTTTTCAGTTATTAAATATGAATCTCAAAGAAATAAACGGCCCCATTCAAAAATATTGAAACCCTTGAGGGCGATCGACTCCGTTTGCCAAGCTAAAACGATAGAGGGGTCACAAGGGGGGTTTTGGTGACATCACCTTTTTTCAGTTTGATATAATCTCAAAGAAATAACGGCCCCATTCAAAAAATATTGAACCCCTTTAGGGCGATCGACTCCGTTTGCCAAGCTGAATCGATAGAGGGGTCACAAGCGGGGTTTTGGTGACATCACCTTTTTTTAGGTTATCGAGTGATGAGTCCCATGGAGTATACGGCCCCATTTCTAAAAGATTTGAAACCCCTTTAGGGCGATCGACTCCGTTTGCCAAGCTGAATCGATAGAGGGGCACAGCGGGTTTTGGTGACATCACCTTTTTTCAGGTTCCCAGTGATGAGTCTCCATGGAGTATACGGCCCCATTTCCAAAAGATTTGGGAAAACCCCTTTAGGGCGATCGACTCCGTTTGCCAAGCTGAATCGATAGAGGGGTCACAAGCGGGGTTTTGGTGACATCACCTTTTTTTAGGTTATCGAGTGATGAGTCTCCATGGAGTATACGGCCCCATTTCAAAAGATATTGAAACCCTTGAGGGCGATCACTCCGTTTGCCAAGCTGAATCGATAGAGGGGTCACAAGCGGGGTTTGGTGACATCACCTTTTTTTAGGGTTTTGAATATGATCTCCATGGAGTAACGGCCCCATTTCCCAAAAAATATTGAAACCCTTGAGGGCGATGACTCCGTTTGCCAAGCTAATCGATAGGGGGTCACAGCGGGGTTTTGGTGACATCACCTTTTTCAGGGTTTTGAGTATGATCTCCATGGAGTAACGGGCCCCCTTTCAAAAAATATTAAAAACTTGAGGGCGATGACTCCGTTTGCCAAGCTGAATCGATAGAGGGGTCACACGCGGGTTTTTGGGGACATCACCTTTTTCAGGTTATCGAGTGATGAGTCTCCATGGAGTATACGGCCCCATTTCCAAAAGATATTGAAACCCTTGAGGGCGATCGACTCCGTTTGCCAAGCTGAATCGATAGAGGGGTCACACGCAGGGTTTTGGTGACATCACATTTTTTTATGTTATAGAGTCATGAGTCGTTACGAAGTATACGGCCCCAGTTGCAAAATATATTGAAACCCTTGAGGGCGATTGACTCCGTTTACCAAGCTGAATCGATAGAGCGGTCACAAGCTGAGTTCTGGCGACATCACCTTTTTGCCCATGTTAAAGTGTCATGAGTCGTTATGAAGTATGCATACGGTCCTAGTTTGTGAAACTTAAAAAAAAAATTGGCATGCCACTTAAAATTGTCTGAGAAAAATTCATTCGACTCCGTAATAAACGTTTAAGATTTATTAAACTACCATTTTCATAATTTGGATCTGATAAGTACTCTGAAAGGGTTTAAGTACAGTCGGCGAATGAAAGAATGTCAGTTAACGCCTTTGAATTTAGCTCAGGTAAGGTGCCAGCAATGTTTTGGACTCTATGTAATTTGGGCGACGGTCACTTTCCGCAAAGGCAAAAAAGGTCGCACTCAGCCGGGTGGTGCTGTGCGACGAGATCCTCACTCAGGTATCGCGCTCAATCCCTGATTAAGTGGTCCCTGAAATTCGACCGAACCTTCCATTATGAATTTTTAGTTGTAAAAAAATGTTATCACCGTGAACTTTTAACCATCGATTATACTCATATCCTGAATCCCTGACCCACTCACTTTCGGGAAAAAAACAAGAAAAAAAAAAAAGGATTAAATCTTCTTGCAGTTGTATAGCTATTGTGGGCCAAATTAGTTTTTTAAGGGCATTTTAGGGAAATTAAATGCCCTTCGGGCGAATTCACCTCCCGCTCGCTTCGCTCGCTCCCGGTCTTTTTTATAATCTAACTTGGGGGTTGTCTGCACTCGGAAAATGGGTTTTTTGAGGGGAAATAACAGTTTTTTCCGTTTATGTTTGGTGGACCATAATCGGGTTTCGTCGAAATCACGTACACAAAACCTCAAACTTGAACGGCCCCTTTATCGAACTACACCACAAAACCGCCTATTTGAGTTCAATCCAAATAAAAGCGAATAACTCGAAAAAATCGATTAACAAATAGGTACGAAAAAATGTTCTGTGGATTTGGCTTCATCCGCTTTCACATACTGGGGAACCCCTGGCTTGAACTGGTCTGCGCTGGGCGATAAACTCGGCACATGTCCCGCGCACCTGAAAAAGGGTTGCGCTGACCCTTAGTTTCCTCGCCAGAAACTGACCGTCGCCCAAATTACAAGGACCCATGTTTTGATTCAGTGTGACACGTAGGTATAGCAGATTGCTTACATGAATCAAAAACCAAGAGGTTTGCTGACATTCTTTAATTCGTCGACTTTACCTCCATCATTAAAAATAATGGGACTCTTGCAAACTTTTGCTATGGGGGATTAAAGAGTTGTTTCTTGCATAAAAATCTGTAAAAGTGACGATGAGTACACTGAAAAATCACGAAATACACTCTCAGATTCGGGCTTAAAGGCGGAAAGGCGCAGGTATCATGGGAGATTCCTATCTAACTTGAGACAAACATCTGTGTCTCCGTAGAGAAAGTGACATAATAGACAGGAATCTCCCATGATACCTGCGTTGAACCGCCATGCCATTACGATCTTGCCATTATAGCAGTTTGGAGAGTTTATTACTGAATTTAAGACTATCTTAGCGTGATTTTCCTGATTTCGATGGTCTTTTTAAATCAGATAGGAATATTTATTTGCTGATAGTAAAATGTTTACAAGAGCCCCAATGCGGATCAGCTTCTTCCAAACTGTCATATGATACTGACAGAAGCGTGAATCTACATATAACACCCGAAGTGATTCAAAATTATTATTATTAAAAACGAAAAAAGGCAAAATCAGCAAATCTTACAACAATATTCAAAACAATAGCATTAAAGCATATAATGACCTACCTATGATAATAAAAAAATTGGATAGCGAAAAAACAACCCCATACATCGGGCTTGTTAAAAGAGTAAAAGTGTTCCTGATAAATAGCCAATAAGCCAATAAATCAATGCCTTTTCCTCTTCACTTGGACTATATAATTTTAATTATTTGCATTATTTATCTACTTCTTATTTATCTTTTTATTTGTTTAATTGTTTATACACATATAAAGCTTTTCTTCTTCTTCTTCTTCTCCCCCTCCCTTTATTTCATTGATTTTTCCCCCCTTCTTCTCTCCAGCCGACAGACTCGTTTCGCCCGCCACAAGACTTAGTCTTAGAGGGCGAAACAGTTTATTCGTCATCCTTTATTTTTCATATTTTTCTCTCATTATTTGTAAAAAAATTGTATATTGTCATTATCGTTTCTTTTTCACTTTCATGTATTTTTTGTTTGTTTTGATGATGAATAATAAACTCTTTCAATTTACAAAAAAAAAAAAAAAAAAAAAAAAAAAAAAAAAAGGTACTTACAATCACCAGCGAGTCGCTTCCGTTTCCTGTATTCCCGCTGATCAAGGCTTGGAGGTATTTCGTAAACACTGACGCCATGGTGATCGTGTGTTTGGGAGGCAGCAGCCATAGACTCATGATGATGGTGATGATGATGATGACTCGATGAGGCCCCACTGTCATCAATCAAGTTCACTTGATCTTCTAATCGGACTCCTCCTCCTATATTTACATGCTCGCTCGAATCATCGTTGGTGGTCATCTGCTCTTGAAATTCAGGCGTTTCTTCATCGTTAATAATATCATCTGCACAGAAAGAATAAACTGTAGGCAACACCCTACCACGCTTTCTCCGTCCATTTTTATCTGGGGGGCAGACCCCCAGACCCCCCTTAAGTATTCTGGGGGAGACCCCCAGACCGCCCTTTAGTATTCTGGGGGAGACCCCCAGACCCCCTTTAGTATTCTGGGGAAGACCCTTAGACCCCCCCCCCCTTAGAATGTTTAAGTTTTCTCTTTTTTGACCCATTTTCCCATTGATTTTAATGGAAACCATTTTTCATCCATAACTAACCTAAAAATTAAAATTTTAAAAACAAAATATGTCCATCTGGGGAATGTTAAAAGCAACATCTCTGCAAAATTTGGATGCATATGGATCAGTAGTTCAAAAGTTATGCTGGGTTTCACGTTCATGACTACAGACAGACAGACAGACGGACAGACAGACGCCACAGAAATGTTGTGCATTTACTACTCCTCCCTACCACGTGTGGTTAAGAAATATTGAAATTTCATGGATGGATGTTCTTTAGGATAGTATTAGGCATGATAAGAGCCGATTATTTTATAATTATCATGATTGATTTAGTCGCAGCGGGCCAAGTATCGAAACAAAATGCATCAAACATATCTGCGCCATTGCAATACTTTCTCAATTTTTCTAATTTCATTAGAGTGAGAAAGTAAGAATCATTAGGACCGATATATACATGGGTGCCCACAGAAAAATTTCCAGGAGGGGAGGACACCAACACTCAGTGATTGGAAGGTCTGGGGGACAGCCCCCCCCATCTAAAGAAAATGGGGGAAAATCAATTTTTCTTCCAAATGGTACAATTTGTAGAGCTATTGTATATGTGTGTTAAATAAGAGTAATAATTTTGACATGTTTGATAATACGAATAAAGTGCTTACAGATGATAAATATTGTAAAAAAAATTAATACTACTACTAGTACTTGCAAAAAGTGAGTTAAAATTACAAAGTGAGCTAAAAATACAGTTCGCCAACTATTACTCATTTGATTAACATTTTATCTTCTCTTGTTCTTTTCATTTTTTTATCGTGATGTTTTGACTGTTCTGAATGTTCTGGGTGCCCGGAGGTTTATTCACACGAGACACTGATCAGAAAGTATAACCTCAATCAACTGAACTAAAACCGATTTGATCGTTCTCGAACCTGCGTAAAATGGAGCTGTTGCAAACTTTTGCTACAAGCTAATTAATAGTTTAATATTGGGTAAAACCATGTAAAAATAACGATTAGTGCACAAAAATCACGAAATTCACTCCGAAACTCATACAATGCTTTCAAACGCGAGAACGTAATGGCGGCCTTTGCCGCCCAAATCTTATGGCAATTGCAAAGAGTAAACAAGAGTCGCAATTGAATGGAAGGCCTGCGTGGTCAACGTAGATAAGGGATCCGAACGCGGGCTGGCCTCTGATTGGCTGCAACGGGTGGAGCAAAAATGACTCGGGGTATAGGGAAAATAAAACGGGATTTTCGTTCCGGGGCGTTTATCTCGAAACCTAAGCAAAATCGTATGTAAACAATTTATACGAGTCGATTCAGCAGATTTTTCCGAACAATTTGATAGGTCATAAGTGCCACTTCATTACAAATTCGAAAAGACAGTTTCAGTTTAAAAGTACGCACAATAGTGTGATTACATGCTTGGCGTGTGTTTGAGCAGTGTTTGAGTAACTCACTATTGTGAGTAATTTTCAACTGAAACAGTCTTCGAATTTGCAATAAAGTGGCACTTGTGACCTATCAAATTGTTCGGAAAAATCTGCTAAATCGACTCGTATAAATTGTTTACATACGATTTTGCTTAGGTTTCGAGATAAACGCCCCGGAACGAAAATCCCGTGTTATTTTCCCTATACCCCGAGTCATTTTTGCTCCACCCGTTGCAGCCAATCAGAGGCCAGGTCGCGTTCGGATCCCTTATCTACGTTGACCACGCAGGCCTTCCATTCAATTGCGACTCTTGTTTACTCTTTGGGCAATTGTATGCTTCTTCTTCTTCTTCTTGTGTGGTGTCGCAAGAACACCTCGTGAGAATGGAGCTGATTGAGATAGGAAAACCCAATGTAATCGGCGGCAACGGCCGCCATTACGGTCTCGCGTTTAAAAATTTTGAAATCATTTTATGAGTTTCGGGGTGGATTTCGTGAATTTTTAGTGCGCTAATCGTCATTTTTACAGGGTTTTACCCCACACACAACAACTAATAAGCCTGCAGCCACAGTTTGCAACAGCTCCATTGAAATTTTGTCCTTTTCGAGACGAACATAACTCTGAAACATTTATTTTTCCAATGGGTCTTTCGCACACATTTGCTGTAGCTATTTGGAGCGTGTTTTCCTTTACCGTACCAGAATCAGCGGTTTACATAAAAAATCTTGTTACTTATGACTCCTTTCAAAGCACAGCTTCCCCAAAAAAAAAAAAAAAAAAAGTATTCGAGTATTCCATGAAACGGATTTTTTTTTTTTTTTTTTTTGCACATGGCTACCACGACAAGATCTACATTGAAGACTGTTCAATCATCCGTATGAGGGTTCTGCTCAAGGAAGAGACAAGTTTCATTAAAAAGGGATCGACAAAGAGAAATGATAAGGGACTTGAATCAGGAAGATGAAATGATCGAATACTACGTGATTCAGATCGCCAATGACATTAACGTTCAACAAGTTCCTTCAAATCGGAAGATATGCAACACCAATGCATTCAAGCTGGTGAGATCACATACTCTATGCAGACGGGGCGCTGAGTTAATATAATTTGAGGACTTGGGTGCGAGCGCCGCGCCGAGAGGAGCCTTCTTCGTTGCATAGTATGTCACTATCGTATTTCCTACTTTGTTTTCTTCAAAATATGCGATGGCGTAATTTTTTTGGCGATTTCACTAAAAACACCCAGAAATCATAAAAAATGCTCGGTAAAATTTTCAGCAAAGGGGGAGGGTACAGTACATCCGCCTTTGGATCGAAACAATCGAAATTCCGATTGAACCAGAGATTACTAAGCCTAAGAGATATGGCATAACGATTCAAAAGTGTTATTCGACTCCTACGAAGTATGCAATGTGGCGTACGCTGGTGACCGTAAACATTGTTACTAGTGTTGTTGTTTGAATGAGATTTGACAGCAACGCCACTGACTAAATTAATAAGATTAATAAAGTGTTTGGGAAGTTTAATGAGCTCTGAGTATATTTTGTAAGTGAATTTGAAAATCTAAGTCACTTTAATCATTTCATCGGCCATTAAATGACAAACATTCAGATGCTGCAGAGAATCTAACCTCATTTCTAACAACATGAATAACAACAATGTTTACGGTCACCAGCGTACTGCACGTTGTATCATGGCCATTCTGCAGGCGTTTTTTACGGAGCCCGGCCAACGGTTTTTTAACACGGCGGAGATAGGAAGTGCCATACCTCTTAGGCTTAGTAATCTCTGAGCAGTATACAATCTACATTAGAGGTAGCAGCATTTTACAACAGCTTCGTTAGAAACACGATAAATTAACCTACCTGGGTCTTCATATTTGTGTCGCGGCTTCCTTGTTCTATGTGTTGGCAGGAGGAAATTCATTTCTTGCTCGTATTTCCATGGCGGAATTTTCTTAGCTCCGTCAGTTTTCCTCTGACGCCGTCGATGTAAAGCGTTCATGAAGCAGCGGCGCAATTTTTCCCATTCTCTTTTTGCGTGTTCGGCTGAGAGAGAAAAAGAGAGATTAAGCAATTATATCCGGATCTGTTGGTCATTCTAAGCAAAATAAAAGAGTACAAGATTCAAATAATTCCAAACTAAATATTTTTCCATCATTCCACACATCTGAAAATGGACCGGCACATATAGAAATATTTAAAACTACAAATATATATGGGTCTATGTGGGTCAGTTTCTGTCCTCAGTCGCAAAGCATGCGATGTAGTAACGCTGCACAGCGGAAGTTTTGAGAGCTCTGAGCCCAGTCAGCGATTGTAAGCCCGCCATAAAGACAGCTCTGCTCGTAAGTCCATTTTCCCATTTAAAAAAAAAACAGTGGCAGTACCCCGGAAGAGTAGAGGGGACGTTTTGAGAGCCCTGTGCCTAGTCAGCGATTAAAAGCCCACCAAAAAGACAGGTCAACTCGTAAGTCTGTTTTCCCATTTAAAATAACATTGGCGGTGCCCCGGAAGAGCAGAGGTTACCTTATGAGAGCCCTGCGCCTTGTCATCGATTCAAGTCCACCAAGAAGACAGGTCTGCTCGTAAGTCTGTTAACCCATTTAAAATAACATTGTCGGTGCCCGGACGAGCAGAGGGTACGTTTTAAGAGCCCTGCACCTTGTCATCGATCAATAGCCCACCAAAAAGACAGGTATGCTCGTAAGTCTGTTTACCCATTTAAAATAACATTGTCGGTAACGCGGAAGAGCAGAGGGGACGTTTTGAGAGCCCTGAGCCTTGTCATCGATTAAAAGCCCACCAAAAAGACAGGTCTGCTCGTAAGTCTGTTTTCCCATTTAAAATAACATTGGCGGTAACCCGGAAGAGCAGAGGGGACGTTTTGAAAGCCCTGAGCTGTGTCATCGATTAAAAGCCCACCAAAAAGACAGGTCTGCTCGTAAGTCTGTTTCCCTTTTAAAATAACATTGGCGGTGACCCGGAAGAGCAGAGGGACGTTTTGAGAGCCCTGAGCCTTGTCATCGATTAAAAGCCCACCAAAAGACAGGTCTGCTCGTAAGTCTGTTTACCCATTTAAAATAACATTGTCGGTGCCCGGAAGAGCAGAGGGGACGTTTTGAAAGCCCTGAGCCGTGTCATCGATTAAAAGCCCACCAAAAAGACAGGTCTGCTCGTAAGTTGTTTCCCTTTTAAAATAACTTTGGGTCGGTAACCCGGAAGAGCAGAGGGGACGTTTTGAAGAGCCCTGAGCCTTGTCAGCGATTAAAAGCCCACCAAAAAGACAGGTCTGCTCGTAAGTCTGATTACCCATTTAAAATAACATTGTCGGTGCCCGGAAGAGCAGAGGGGGCTTTTTGAGAGCCCTTGGACTTGTCAGCTTTTAAAACCCCACCAAAAAGATGCTCGTAAGTCTGTTTTCCCATTTAAAATATTATTGGCGGTGCCCCGAAAGAGCAGAGGGGACGTTTTGAAAGCCCGCGCCTCGTTGGCGATAAGGCTTCGATTGATTAGCAAGCACTCTCGCAGCCTCATTAAAAACATATTACTGGAAATTCAAGAATTGAATTGCGTGTATGCAAAACCAGCCACTCGTGGCGGTGTAACTTTTTGAGATAATAGGGCTCTTGCAAACTTTTACGATGGGGGATTGAAGAGATGATTCTTGCATAAAAACCTGTACAAATGAGAATGAGTTGTGTACACTGAAAAATCACGGAATTTACTCTCAGAATCGGGCTTAATGGCGGAGAAATAAGATGAATAGGAATGGGGAAGAAATTCCTATCTAATTTGTCACTCTCTCTCTCTCTCTCTGTAGAAACACACAGAGTAAAGTCTGAAAATAGATAGAAATCTTCCGTGGTACCTTCGCTGGCGGATCCAGGAATCTATCGTTCTCTCCCTTAATTCTCCCATTAGAAGGCGTATGATAGAAAAGGACAGATTAGCGGCAGTCACGTGATTTTCGCCCCCTCTTCTATCCTTTGCTAACACATGCATTCTAATGGGAGAAGAGAGAGAATGACAATAACTCGGATCCGCTGGTGCGTAGCTCCGCCGTCACACTTTCAACTTCAAAATATGATTCTAATTCGGTGAGTGAATTTTTTAATTTTTTAATGTACTCATCATAATTTTTGCTGGATTTCACTCAAGAAGTACCTAATGAATTGTTTATAGCAAGAGCCCCAGTTAACGCAAGAGAACCATAAGACAGTCCAACTTAGCTTGATGCAGCTCTGTATTAACTGAAAGTCAAGTCTGTTTTCCCATTTAAAATAACAAAGACGGTGTCCCGGAAGAGCAGATGTGATGTTTTGAGTCTTTGAGAGCCCTACGCCTTGCCAGCGACAGTGGCGTAGTAAGAGTTAGTGGTACTAGGGACGACGCACTATATAGTGTCAACCCCTCCCCCGAAAATTTAGTAAAATTTAGTACGTAACAGACTAATTCGTGTAGAAATAATCTCAGTTGGTTGGTAATCTGATGGTGAAAAAAAAATGAGCGGTAGGGAATACCCTACGAACACTTTCTCACATCAAATTTAATTTTATAGGAGACCCCCAGACCCCCCTTTATTTTCTGGGGAGAGACCCCCAGGCCCCCTTTAATATACTGGGCAGACCCCCTTTTGATATTTTTATCCAGATCCAAAGATCCATTTTTGAAATATTTAAATTTTTCCTTTTTTAGACCCATTTTCCCATTGATATTAATGGAAACCATTTTTCATCCATAACTAACCTAAAAATTAAAATTTCAAAAAAACAAAAAAAAGTCCCTCTGGGAAATGTTAAAATCAGCACCTCCGCAAAATTTGGATACATATGGATCATTAGTTAAAATTTTTGCTGGGTTTCAAATTTTATGGTTACTGACAGACAGACAGACAGGCGGACATCAAAGAAAGTTTGTGCGATTACACCTCTGGCTCTAACAAGGGGAGGCTCAGAAGTCGCCGCCTCCGATTTTGAAAACAATTGCACGAAAATGTAGCTAAAGTCAAACTATTAGACCCGTGTTTCTCACTTTTTGCCAATGGGCCTTCCTAAAGCGTCAGGAATTTTTTGAAAGTTGCCGAAATTCACGTAAAAGCCCGAGCGGAGAGCGTTCCTCATATTTATGTGAATTTCGGCAACTTTCAAAAAATTCCTGACGCTTTAGGAAGGCCCATTGGCAAAAAGTGAGAAACACGGGTCTAATAGTTTTACTTTAGCTACATTTTCGTGCAATTGTTTTCAAAATCGGAGGCGGCGACTTCTGAGCCTCCCCTTGTAAGCCACATATGGTTAAATAATATTGGAACTTCATGGCTGAATATTCTTTAGGATAGTATTAACCATGATTAGAGCCAGTTATTTTGTAATTATCATGATTTACTTATTAGTCGTAGTGGGCCAAGTACCGAAACAAAATACCTTGAAAATCTCTGCGCCTTTGCAATACTTTCGATTTTTCTAACTTTGTTCGAAGTGAGAAAGAAAAAAACAAAAAAAAACAAAAAACAAAAACAAAAAACAAAAAACAAAAAAACAAGCAGTGTTTTTTTTGGTCAATCTGGCATCGGCGAGAGGTAAAGGTGCTGTGTGCGTAAAAGCCACTTGGCAATGCAGCGAGTTGATTCATCGGTAGAGGCGGCCACGGTGTGGCGTAGCGTGCGACGCGGCCGCGGCACAGCCATCCCGCTGGAGGCATTCACGCTCGATGTTCGGTGCTCACGCCACAGACAGCTACTTTATCTCCTATTGTAGCATGTAGCGGCCGGCGGACGCGACTCAGGCGCTTACTTGGGCCAGGACCCATTGCGTTGCGTAGCATTTCAGACAAATCATCAGCAGCAATCGTGAACGCAGAGTCGCCAAATCCAGTCATTAATCTCTTATTTCGGTGCGGAAAGAACCACGAATAGTAAACCGTAAACGGCTGATTTATAAGAGAGAACGGTAAGGATGTGAACAGAGTTAACTCAATAGAGTCATTGACAGTGGCGTAGTAAGGCGGGGGCGGAGGGGGTGGTCTGCCCGGGGTGACACTATCATGAGGGTGACACTCACAGTAAATACGCACACAATTGTGCAGAAAATGGAGAAAGAGGGGAAAAGGGGAAAAAGAGTGGAGGAAGAGAGAAGAAAGACGAGAAAAGAAAGAAAGAAGAGGAGGAATAAAGAGACAAAAAATTAGGAAAATATTGGATAAATAGAAACATACTGAAAAAATGTTAGAGGACAGGAGAAAAATTGGTGTGGAATTAAGGATGTATGATTAAAATATCAACCCGGCTAAAGGGTGTCACTCTGGAGCAGGAGAGTGCCTCTGTGAACAAAAAGTTTCACCCTGAAGAATGATAATTTATTAAATTCACTACTTAGGCTTGTATGAATTTGAAAATTTATGTATCTTTTTTTTTTTTTTTTTTTTTTTCATTTTTTGTTTTATTCGATTCTCGGCAAAAAATTGGCTAGATAAAAAAAAAAAAAAAAAAAAAAAAAAAAAAAAAAAAAAAAAAATCTGAATTTTCGGGGGGGGGGGGGACACTACAGTGCTTCGCCCCGGGTGTCACTGATCCTTACAACGCCACTGGTCATTGAGTCATAGTGATTCCCATCAAGATACTTGAAAACAGTGCAGGGTCCAGGAATTGGTTGCTAGGAAGGTATAGTGGGGGCCCGGGGGCTGGGGCAGTGTCCAAGTTTAGCGCCCTTTTCATTTCTATGGGAGTCTGTTTTTACTTTCATCCATAGCTTTCGGATCAAGTAATGACAGGTTAGTAGTGGCTGTATTCCTTCTCCTCTCCCTGCTTCGCTCTGGTTTTTAAGTAAAAACGCGGGAGAAAATATGCGCTCGTGAGGTTTGTCAAAAAGTGTACTTTACTGCGAAATAATCTAAAGTTTCTTCATTTTACTCACAATGGATATCCATCCAATCAGGGTGCAGCTTACGGTTGGCGGGAAAATACGCTTACTTATTTACACGGTCAAACTTTACTTCAATACTTACAGCATTAAAACGACCCGATGGATTGCTCTGAAGCTTATCACCACGTGAGTAAATGATTGTATTCAGCGATGCTTCAAACTTAGAAGGAACTGCATGAGCTGGAGAGCTGGGGTGTTATTGAAATTTAAGCGTATTTTCATAGTAAAAATACGATTATGCGCGCAACGCTAATTCCGCGATCAAAATGAATTCGATGAAGCTCTTCATAGACAGTTTTCTAAATAAGTGCTTGTTCCACTGCAAGGTTTAACTTCAGTTAATAATTAATTGTTGAGTAATGAACGTAAAATTAGAGCGGGCCGCTCTTGTGAACAATCGTCTAAAAATGTCCTAAAAGTTATCGTTTTTCCGGAAAATTTTTTACTGACAAATTTCGCAGATTTCAAATTTATCCAAACTTAGGTACTTACGCTCAACCTTGTCGGAAAGAGTGAGCGCTTAATTACTTTGTGGGTTTGGTTTATGGGTTATCATCGATTACTCAACAATGTTTAATCTCGGTGCGTCCGTCCTCATCGATGAGTAAACATTGTTGACTGGTGATTTTAGTTATTCAAGTAAGGGCGGGCTTCTCCCTGAGAAACATCACTACACAGGTGCTTCACCATCGACGATTTTAAATTCGAGCTTTATTTTGAACGTGTATGAAGCGCTTTAGACCACGTGTTCGTAGCGCTTCCAGTCGCCCGTGGCGCGGCGGTATTTACGAATCATCAACGAAATAAGGAGAGAGAGAGAAAGAGAAGCGCTCGACTCCTCCATGGCGAATGCGAAATTCGCAAAAGTCTGGCGTTGGCTTTGCGTAGAAATGTCTGCGTTGAAAGGAGGACACTTACGATTTATTTTCAATTCAGCGCCGATCTCTTCCCAAGCGGCGATCCTTTTCTCCAGGTCGCGGTACTCGGGACACTTGGTATCGTACAGGCAAGGACGACTCCGCACTTTTTCGATTAGCGATTCCTCCATGCTGGAACTTAACTCGCGCCACTGCATAAACGACATGATATCACGAAGCGCGGGAAAGAGCACTTGGTTTTGCACAAAGGCACACAAAGGAACTGCACGTCGCGAGAAGAAACATGAGCGGTGCCCGAAGCAGACCGACACAGACTGCGTGCGGAGCGGCAAGGGAAAGGACGGTGGCTGCGAGTTGCGAGCTGTGCGAGAGAGAGAACGACTGCGAAACAACGCGTGTCGATAGGGCGAGGGGAGAGTCGGGTCACGTGACGTCACACGTGATCAACATGCCGTGACGGTGCGGGTGACGCGGGACGCGGGGTGAGTCAACGCTCGCTCTCCCTCCGCACCTTCCCTCCGAACGGCTCGATTTACAATGGCATGCGATCACGTGATATCATGTGCCGTGACGTAACGCGATAGCGAGTAGCGACGGGTTCGGTTTCGGCCTGGCAGGGGGGGAATGGTGAGGGGGGAGGGGGGTCTGGTGCGGTAACTTCACTCTTGCATGTTTGAGAGTTGAGATAGCCTCGCTCGTTCGCCGCTTCACAGTCCGTACGTCTGTCTCGAAGTCTCGGCCTCCTCGTGTCAAGCAGAGGAAAAAGACGACTTTGCATCGCGCATCAGTTACCGTGTGTGAGCTGCGTTGTCAGACGTTGCACGTGTTAGGAGTGAGAGTGCCGTTGAGCGATTTCATTTTCGTTTCCCCTTTTTCTACCTGCCCCCCCCCTCTCACTTCAATCTCCCTAATAATTCGTCCTTTCTTTGGTCCTTCCTAGCTCGATCCATACCTTCTTTCTCCTATCGCAAATTCATAATGCAGTTACCCACTACCTGATTTTTTTTTATTTTTTTTATTTGCAATCCCAACTTTTAACCCTTTTACGACCAGTGGCGAAGCGCGCAATTCGGCAACGTTTCCTTTTGCCCCTTTAAACACATTAGAGAAGTCGAAACAACTAGTCATCGCCGATGACCGAAAAAAACAATCGATTCTTTCAGTAAGTTTAAATGGAAAAAGGTACATCGTTGCCAAAATTCACGCCTCGCTACTGTTTACGACCAGGTTACTTAGGCAAATTAACACTCGCTCGCCCAAATGGGGCAGTAACACACTTTTGCTCCAAGCGATTTAATAGTCGATTCTGGTGTAAAAACCTCCAAAAATAACGATGACACTAAAAACTTCCGAAATCCACTACTAAACTCAAGAAACGCTTTTATTGGCGCGAGCATAACGGTGGCTTGGGGTAGTAAAAATGTGAGATTCCCATCCAACATCACTATAACTCCATCAAGAAGTGACCAATAAGAGACGACTTTCATTTAACACCGGTGACACGAGGTGTCACGGTACCATTCATCGGATGTAAATCACTATACTCTGATGACTAATTACTCTGTGAATCAACCTTGTCAGCATAGAGAGAGTGGCGAAATTAGGATAGGAATCTCCCATTATTACCGCCCTCAGCCGCCATTACGCTCGCGCAAATAAAAGCGTTTTTTGAGTGTATAGGAGTGAATTTCGGAAGTTTTTAGTGCTGCCATCGTTTTTTTTTTCTTTTTTCCGAGGGTTTTATACCAGAATCGACTTTTAAATCGCTTATAGCAAAACTGTGCAACAGCCCCAATTGAGCGGATTGTTAAGCGTTCGTACTTCGATGTGTAAATTTACACAATGAATTGAAGTCGCTTGACACAACGTTCTTTTACCGCTGACAACAGGAGCCGCTTTTTCCGTCAATAAGAAATTGAATTGGTGCGAGGCAGATCTATAGTCAAGAAAACGGATATGTTCTGGAGCGGCACTGAAAGTGCGTTAAGGGGGGTATACATGGGCATCGGCAGAAAATTGTCTAATGGCGTGATTGGGGGGGGGGGGGGAGCTCAAACTGAAGTCAATTGATGAGGGACGACCCCTCGATCTTCGTAAATATTTCCTTGTTTTCCATTTAAAATTGAGAAAATTGGGCAATAAAAATCATGTTATTACATGGGTCTCATCGGCCGGCAATTTATAGAGCCCTTCTTCCAGTTGCTGCCCTTGCCACACCTAAAGCCGGGTCCACACCTGAGCATTTCGCTGCACCGCACGGCGTACCGTACATCATTCGCCCGAATGCGCGCCAATGTGGACGTCGCGCCGCCGTACCGTATGAGCCGCATACTTGTTCGTCGAAATAAAAAAAATTCCGCAAAGCCCACACCGCATGAGAATGCGGGCGAATGCTCATGCGCCGTGCGGTGCGCCAAAATGCTCAGGTGTGGACCCGGCTTAAGCGAACGCGAACGCGAACGCTACGAAAAAAATCCGCGCCATGTATTTCAATGCAAGTGGCCACACCAGAGCGAACGCTCAAGCGAATCCGTGGCAACGGATTCGCAGGCGAACGCGTTCGCGAACGTTTCGGCATTTCGCAAGGGATTCAAGGTGTTTCATCATTGATAGGTGACTTTCACTGATGTAATGGGTAGATATTGACTAATGAATGCCCGTCCATCGTTTAGGCTGTTAAATAAACCATTCTTTTGTATTTTTTGTAATAATTCAGAACCATAAATAACACAATAAACCAAGTGCCGCTCCACTTCTTTTTATTTAGGAATCAATGACATTATAAGTATCAGAAAAAATGAGAGGATAGGTTTCTAATAGCTTTGACTATAAAATGGTCACGTTTTTAGGAACAAAATAACATAAACTACACGGATTAAAAATGGAAAAAAGCGGGAAGATGTTCCGTGCAGGATACGTAGCGTCGCGTCGCGTCGCAAGGTATGCCACACCAGAGCAAACGCGAACGCGAACCAGTGTTCGCGTTCGCTTAGGTGTGGCACGGGCTTTACTGGCCGAACTCGGGCTATGAATAATTTATTTTGGAATGATGGCACTCACACAGTGATTTATATTTTAGCCAAATGCAGAAAATAAGAGGAATGGAAAATTTACTTTGATTATAAATTTAATGTCTCATCCGCTCATCGCGTTGTACTTTACTCGCTTCCTATCGATCAAAGTTGATGCTTATAATGGGTCTGTTGCAAACTTTTGCTACAATGATAAAGAGTGTTTAATAATATGTAAAATCACCTGAAAAGTCCATTGGTGGCATCAGAAAGTCGTAAAATGCAATAATAAACTCACAAGAAGCGTTTAATGAAATCCAAGATGGCGGTAAAATATTGAGCAATTTGTATGCATGCACCACGAACATCCAAGTATAGCCAACCTCACAATATTGATCACACCCGCAATCACAACGTAAATAAACACATAACCTCTGAAGCTGTGAGGTTGTCAACGTTGGCAATCCTTGGAAGTTAAAGTTGCATGCATACAGATTGCTCGATATTTTACCGCCATCTTGGATTTCATTAAACGTCTCTAGTGAGTTTATTATTGCATTTCATGACTTTCTGATGCCACCAATGGACTTTTCGGGCGATTTTACGTACGATGAAACACTCTTTATCATTGTATCAAAAGTTTGCAACAGACCCATTAGAGAATCATCAGTTTTCTGTAGATTTTTCCTTCCAGTTACCTCGCCCCCATATATGTCCCCTCCTGTGGATCCACCGTAGGCGAGGAGTTTGATCGCTTGACCCATCAAAATTTTCAGACAGTATAATCTTGATGCAATGGGGTTCTTGCAAACTTTTGCTACAGGTGATTGAAGAATTTATTCTTGCGTAAAAACCTGTCAAAATAACAGTGAGTACACGAAGAAATCACAAAATTCACTCCAGTGGCGAGGCGTGTAATTTGGCAACAATGTATATTCTCCATTTAAATTCACCAAAAAGGTCGAACACTTCAGTCATCGGCGATGACCAGGCATTTCGACTTTTCTAATGTGTTTTAATGGGGGGAAAGGAACGTTGCCAAATCGCACGCATCGCCACTGCACTGATTCACTCTCAGATGCCCCAGAACCCAGGTAATTCAGGGCTTGGGAGCCGGAGCCCTGCCAGGTATCATGGAAAATACATATCTAATTCGTGACATATTTCTGTGTTAAGTACCGTAGAAAATTTGACAAAATAGACGGGAATCTCTCATGACGCCTGCGTAGTTCCGCCATTACGATCTTGCTGTATAGCTGTTTCCTGAGTTTATTATTACATTTAAGACTTTTTTCGCTGGATTTTACATCAGATTTAACTATGAAAATGCTCTTGTAGCGAAAGTTTGCAAGAGCTTCATTAAAGCAGTTTTGCGAATTGCGGCTCAAACGGAGGAAATGATGCCCAAAGAGTCTGACTATGAGACAATTTTTTAATGAGCCATGATTCGCCTTCAAAAACAGACGATGCAAAAGGGTTTAGCACAGAATGAAATGTTTACCTCCGGAGTGGCAGATTGTAGGTGTTCAGTCGGGGAGTGAAAGATGCCAGACGACTCATCATGGGCGGATACAGAGGATTGTATTTCTATCTCTCCTCCCATTTGAAAGCGTGCGTTAGAAAAGGACAGAAGAGGGGGCCAAAGTCTCGTGATGGTCCCCTCTGCTATCCTTTTCTAACACATAAGTTCAAATGGAAGGAGAGAGAGAAAGACAATTCCCTGTATCCGCACATGCGACTCATCAGTCATCTATGAGCTTTTCGTAGAGGTAGTTTCAGAAGTGTAGGCGCACCTAGACCGATAATCTTTGGAATTTGTCAACATCATTTCTGATATTATTAGATAAAAATGAATTGATGAAAATGAAATTGAGCGTTCATTTTTCAACGAGGAACACTTTAAAAGCCAAAGAATACAATTAGAAGCAAGTTTGGTTTTGATTGGAAGGAATTAAAGCTGAAAATTCGTCAGAGATTATGGTTTAGGTGCGCCTACACTTATGAAACGAGCTCTAGGTAGGTTACCTATACAAAACAAAGGTCCAAAAATTGTTCGGGCGACCTTGTTCTAAAACGAAACTTGCGGTAACATTCGCGCCGTCACTACTTAAATGCCTGCCCTCACTTAGAAAGCAATTAGGTTTTCTTCTTCTTCTCTCCTCTTCTTTTCTTCTCCTCTTCTTCTTCTTCTCCCCACCCCAATTATTCGACCTTTCTTGGCGCCATGCGTGTTGATTTCGTGAGCATTTTGTCCAGCCAAATTTGAATTTAGCATTAGTTTAGATCAAAATGTCGTAGTTTTCTCACCATTTAACTTTAAATGGGACTCTAATCGATGCCAGTTTCGTCAAACCTGTTTGATCGTGTAAGTACAAAGCGCTCCTCACAGTTTAAATTGAAGGCATCGGTTACATCGAACATCAATTAGTTAACTATTCATACACGAGGGTAATGGTTTTGCATATCCGTGAAATTGAAGGAGCTTATTACGATAGTAGACTGTAAGTTTGCTGCAGCTTCATCGTCATTTTGACTCATCGCACGCTGCTCTATAATAATCGGCATTACCTGAATAAACGCGCCGCCGCGCCGCACTATGTGGTATTTGACCAAAAAAGCTGGCATAAACTCAAAAAAAAAAAAAAAGTAGCTATTGGGAAAAACTGTTGTGATATTCGGAATCTACATAGATTTTTGCAGTAGAAACTTGTATTTAGCGGGTCTAAACTAGATTAATTTAACTAGAATCCACCAGGGGAAAAATCAGTTTTACCACCATTAAATTTAGCCTCAGCACGAGACTACAATCAAAGTAAAAAAAAAGTGTTTCAAATGAAGTCAGAACAAAATTTTTGTACAAGGATCGTCTTCCTGAAGGTATTTACAATCAGTTTATGCCTATTTTATCCAATTTTAATTTGAATTTGATATTTTTTTGCTATTTCAAAGTTTTTAGCTAAAAACGTAAATTTTCCGATTTTCAAGAGAACTTAAGTTCAATTATCCTGCCACATCCCGCGGGTATATATATGAGAAATGGTAGTCCTTAGTGCGTACTAATAGACCTTGAAGTCAGAAGTTGCGGAAAAATGCGGCTTTTCCGGGAAAATTAGTTCGAATTTTGCGTTTTTGCACGAAATTCTCGTTTTTACGTGTTGTAAGGCTACATCGCTACAAGAGTGAAATTTGGCAACACCGTCCAAATGACTTGAAACTCAGTATCCAAGGGTACTTTTTAACGCTGAATTCATATTTTGCATCAGTTTTTCAAAATTCGAAAATCCAAGATGGCTGCCGACCGATTAGCCAAAAAATTTGTCGGCGGCCATCTTGGATTTTCAAATTTCGAAAAACTGATGTGAAATTTGAATTCAGCGTTAAAAAGTACCCCCGAATACCAAATTTCAAGTTATTTGGACAGTAGAAACAGTTTATGCCAACTTTTTCGGTCAAATACCACACATAGTGCGCCGCGCTGGCCGCATCAATAGATCACCAACCCAGCGTGATCGTCAAGTGAGTATGAGTTTTTTTTGTTTTTTTTGTTTTGTTTTGTTTGTTTTTTTTTTTTACGCTTCATTGAAAAAAAAATGTTGTTCTGACAAAGATATTTACACTAACAACTGATCAGCCCCACAATCGGGGCTATCGACCTACAGCGACATTTTGTTGACACTTAAATAATAATATTCCTTATTTTCCTTCTTGTTCTTCCCTTTTTTTTCTTTTTGCAATTTGAAATTAGAGATAATTTTAACTTCCTACTTAAAATTAATATTGCCATAATTTCCAGTGACTATAAGAATGAACTAAACTTTTCTACGTTTAAAAGAAACAAAGAAGCAATGCATGAGATTCCCCCTTTTTTTCTTAAAATTATTTTTTCTTTTTTCTTCTCAACCCCCCCCCCCCCAACCCTGAATGGTGGCGCTCCCGTTTTATTTTTAACAATTTTGAGCCCCCGGTTTTGTTTGTTTTTTTTTTTTTTTTGTTTTTTTTTTTTTGTGTTTTTTTTTTTTCTATTACGTTTTTCATGTTTTGTTCTTAATTGTCATGTTTCGTTCTTGTACGAGATCGTAGCGACACCTGTATGTTGTGAACCTGACTTTAACCACGTGCTATGCCTGCTGTATGCGTTCAAACATTGACTAACATTACAATCTATAATCTTCAAACTTTTAGTAATCAGCATTCCCAGCTGCACGACGCTGTGATTTCAGAACGAAATCTGACACGTCACGTCAACTAGTTAAAACGGTCAAAAGCCGAATCGATCTCCTCCTATGTACATAAACATTGGTAAAAGTAAATTTATTCATCGATCGAACAGTCTCTATTAATCAAATTGACGTCTATAACATAACTCCGGTCACATCATTTGTATAAGTGATTATTATTTATAGATTCTAACAAGAAGTCCATATCCTCCCCTGATTCCTCTGTACCTACAATATCGCATATTCGGCACTCTGCCTCTATACTTTATAAAAAGGGTAAAACATTTGACTAGAAAGGAGGATAAGACAAGCCGAATAGGGAGGCTCTTTGGAGGAGGGGTGGGGGGGGGGGGAGCTGACCGAAATCTCTGGGAGAAGATTGATGAATAAAAATCGCCCTAACTTAGCCTCTTTTGCAAAAAAAAAATTGGGGATTTAACTTGACGACCCCCCCCCCCAAACTACTAGAGGCACTGGCGGTGATTGTTATTATTATTATGTCATTATTTTTTTAAATTTCATTCAACTGCTGTTCCTTTCAGATCGGTTTCCGGCGAAAGTTTCATAAAAATATTTGTCAACTTTCTTAGCAAAAAGAATAACAGGATAAGAATCTAACGAATTTGTACATCAATCCTTCTCAACACGTCCATTTTTCATGTATATCTTTTAATACAGGAATGTAGGAATATATTTTTGATCTATACAATGTATGACCTCACCGTCAGAGAAGGGCGGATCAGGGGCAATTTTCTTACACGTTCTCAAATTAGTTGTTGACGTAGAAAAAGAAAACGAGAACTCCATTGCAGTGTCTTGTATAGCCACCAATTTACGAGCGGTTGGGGGTGCAGGACAAAATTGTCGTCATCGGGGGGGGGGGGGGGGGGGGGGTGGTCCTGAAAATCTAAATTTTCCAGCATTCTTCTGGAATCCCAAAAATTTACCTACTGTCTGTAAGAGCAAAGTTTGGTGTCAATTTGGTGAGGCAGTTAGAAAACCGTTCATAACTTCCAAGGTACTTGTCAAAACTTCACAAAAATTGGGATTTGAGGGGTTTTTCAATACGAGTCTTTCACTGGTGTGGTCAAAAACGTCTTATCGTTTGATGGAGGGGCTGCGGGGGGGGGGGGGGTAGTCGTTTTCAAACCTTCACAACTTTTTTGCTAATTATTTTTTTGAAAATCTGATTGCGCAGGCTAAAAGTACGTAAAAAATACGCCTAAAATGTACACTTTAAATTTTCTCCGAAATGCATGGTTAACGCGCAAAACTGGATCACAAAAGAAACAAAGGTTCTCAAAATCGCCGCCACCGTAAGAAAATAGCCCG
The DNA here is from genome assembly GCA_011764245.1 of Trialeurodes vaporariorum. Classification (NCBI taxonomy): domain Eukaryota; kingdom Metazoa; phylum Arthropoda; class Insecta; order Hemiptera; family Aleyrodidae; genus Trialeurodes; species Trialeurodes vaporariorum. The sequence continues at coordinate 4,458,253 of VMOF01000024.1, read as the reverse complement.
ACATCTATGTAGCAAAAATTGTCATTCAGGAAATTGAAGGGGCACTTGATGTCCATTCCAATCTAGAGTCCCTTGATGGAAATACTGTATAGGGAGTACCGACACGACGCTTTATGCATTTTGACAGGAGTCGATTTAGTCGACTGCCTGAACGAATTCGAAGGTTAAGTTCAACAGTGGACAAGTGGTGGGCTGGCGGATTTGCCGGCTTTCCGGTCCGTTCCAATACGTTCCTCTACGAATCGACTCCTTTCGTGCGTGGAGCCAGAGCCTAAAACCAACGACCAATCACAACTCGTTGAGCTCGTGTCGGTACTCCCTATACAATATTTCCATCAAGGGACTCTATTCCAATCGTGGCTCTCCGCTAACAGAAGTTCAACGACAGTGATTGTTTAGTCGTGCATTTCTTGGCACCCCCCCCCCCCCCACATGCGCACACACGCTCACACAAACTGAGATACAAATTATACTTAATCGGAACTTTCGATTTATTACCTATGAAATTTGTTGAAAATGAGCAGAGTCTGCAAAAATGCAGGCTTGCATTCGTCTTCTCATAGATCGGCGACCTCTGTGGAAGATCCCAAAGGTGTTGCGAATCGTATCAAAAGCATTTTCTATTCGCCGTTGCAAAGTTGCCAAGTTATTTATTGGTCAAGCAGACAGTGTACTCTCACTAAACAATCACTGTCGTTGATCTGAACTTCTGTTTGCTGATAGAGTCCCTTGATGGAAATATTGTATAGGGAGTACCGACACGAGCTCAACGAGTTGTGATTGGTCGTTGGTTTTAGGCTCTCACGGAGTCGAGCAGGAGTCGACGACATCGAAGGCTCCACACGAAAGGAGTCGATTCGTCGAGGAACGTATGGGAACGGACCGGAATGCCGGCAAATCCGCCAGTCCACCACTGGTCCACTGTCGAACTTAACCTTCGAATGCGTTCACGCGGTCGACAAAATCGACTCCTGTCAAAATGCATAAAGCGTCGTGTCGGTACTCCCTATACAATATTTCCATCAAGGGACTCTATTTGCTGAGAGCCACGATTGGAATGGACATCAAGTGCCCCTTCAATTTCTTGAATGGCAATTTTCGCTACATAGATGTCGGGCTATTTTCTTACGGTGGCGGCGATTTTGAGAAGCTTGTTTCTTTTGTGATCCAGTTTTGCGCGTTAACCATGCATTTTGGTGAAAATTTAAGGTGTTCGTTTTCCGCGTGATTTTTTTTTTTTTTTTTTACGCACTTTCAGCCTGTGCAATCAGATTTTCAAAAAAATAATTAGCAAAAAAGTTGTGAAGGTTTGAAAAACGACTAACCCCCCCCCCCCCCCCCCCGGAGCCCATCCATCAAACGATAACACGTTTTTGACCACACCACACCAATCACCAGTGAAAGACTCGTATGAAAAAACCCCCATTCCCAAACTCCAATTTTTGTGAACTTTTGACAGATATCTTGGAAGTTATGAACGTTTTTCCCACTTTTTTTGAAAGCTTTGCGGGGCTCTGGCGTAAAATGGGGGCATATTTGGACACATGTTTATAGGAAGTAAGAGTCTTACTTTGACCTCTAGAATACGTGGTAGAAAGCATGACATAAGTTTTAGAAACACCCTGTATTTATCATCATCATCCTTGGAGTCAGCTGGAGTCAGCTGGCAACTTGTATGTATGTTTACTCTGCCGGCAGGAGTGCCTTGGTGGGGGTTTGTTTACATTCTTTATTGTAAGTAAGTTAGTAAGTACATGTACATTTGTAAGTACGTGCTCTCTGGGGCAACACGTGGGTCCATGCATTTCCTCAGAGTCTTTTCATCTTTTTTATTTGATTTGTTTTCTCTTTTATTCCAGCCTACCTCAGTCGAAGGGTAAGTAATTAAAATCAAAGAATGAGTAAGTAAGTAAGTAAGTGTTCTACACAGTGCATACTACTCACACATTCTACAGTAATAATAATAGTATTCCAATTTCCTCCTGTCTTGAAGTGTTCTTCCATTTTGAATGCTCGTTCCTCTAAATATGAAAAAACCTAGAGCATACGCATTTTGAGTATCGGGTTCTGGCAAGTAGAGGTAATTTCAGAAGTGTAGGCGGACCTAGACTGATAATCTTTGGAATTTGTCTACATTATTTCTGATATTACTGGATGAAAATGAATAAAAATGAAATTGAGTGTTCACATTTCAATGAGGAAAACTTTAAACCAAAAGAAGAAGGTCAGGAGCAAATTCGGTATTGATTTGAAGGAATGAAAGTTGAAAATTCGCCAAAGATTATGGCTTAAGTCCGCCCACACTTCTGAAACTACCTCTAGCGGTGCGTGCTACCGAACTGCATCAAAGAGCATCAGGTGAGCGGTTGATTAGCAACGAGTTGAAATTCTGTGGAAACCAACCGCTCACAGATGCGTTTTGATGCGGTTCGGTTGCACGCACCGCTACTTGTCAGAACCCGATACTCAAAATGCGTCTGCTCTAGCACTGGCTTTATGAAAAATGGTTCCCAACGGATTTTTGAATTTTTCGGTCTCAAACTGAAGTGAAGGTGATTCTTAGTGAAAGTTCTCTAGGGCACCTACTCAATCGTAAATTAAGTTTCGGAGATAGTAGCGGTCAAAGCACTGTAGAAAGGGCCACTTTCAGAGCCAGATTGCCCACCAAAGTTGAGGAAAGTCCTCAAAACCGGTCTGTCTATCTGCTTCTGATCTTAATGTAACTGGGTTGTTAACAATAGCCTAGTTTATACGAGAAATCTCAACTTGGGTTGGGCCAACCCGAGGTTTTCAACGGGGGTCCAACTCGGGTTGCCGCATTTACTCCCATGTACTTGAACTCGAGGCAGAAGGATTCCTTTCTTCTTCTTTGTGTTTGTTAACATTTTTGACAAAAATGGCGGCGATGTTCAGTGCGGTGTGGACAAGGAAGGCCGCAAAAGTAGTGTTCTAAAGTAGTGTGTCTAACCTCGCTTGTTTTGGTGACATCGATGCCGTGTCAACCTCACTTTGGAACTCCACGGTGTTTATGCGCAAAATCTCAACCTGCGATTGCCGACTCAACTTGGTTTTGAGTTGGGGTCGAGTCGAACCCAAGTTCAGCAAAAACCAAAGTGTTTATGCGGGCATCTCAACCTGGGTTTGGCCGAACCCAGGATCATGAACCCAAGTTCAGATCTCTCTTGTGAATGAAGCTAATGACAAGGTAAGTAATTGCAAATCTACAAGGCGGGGAAAGGGAAATTAGTTACGTACGGAATGGGTGTGTTTGAATGTGTGATAAACCCAAAACGGTGTGATATCAACTAATTGATATTGAATGAGTGGGGAGGGAAATCATTGAGGGTCAACAAAAGCAGGTAGATGGACAGTTTTTTATCGCTTTCCTCGATGCTGGGTGAATCGGGCAGTGAAAGTGACCCATTTGACAGCATTTCAACCGGATTTATCTTCAAAACTTATCATACGATTGAGTTTTGGCCGCAAGAATATTTGCTCAGCATCACATAAATATCTTATATAACTTTGCATAGGATTTTTGCAGCCAAGGTTCTGCCAGCATCTGCGCTTTTAAATCAATAACTCCATCAAGGGAATCTGCTCCATTGCTAATCACACTCTCTAACTTTTATTATTTTGTTTAGGTGTGCCTTGTACAGCCATGGAGTGTATCTTATGTTGGATAACGAGAAATGAGATTTTTGGACGTAAACACTTCAAAAAAAGCCTCCTATTTGCGAGCCTATCAATTCTCATTTGGAAAATTTTCTCATGGAAACGCCTGAAGCAGTCCACAGATCAAAGAAATCAACTAGAGTTTCAGTTGAAGGACGAGTTGGAAGACAAATTAAATGTTCGGGAGGCTTTGTTCTTCAGAAATGAAGGGAAAGATTGCTTTAAACATATTCGTAAAGAAGACTTTGATTGCGAATTTGGGAGAGTTTGTCCTGCTCGTAATTTGCAGTAAGTGTCAATTAAGGGAAAACTGCAGTAGGTATAAAAAATTTGTCTTTGAAATTTTCTTCTTCCAGTTTGTGATGGAACGGTTCGGTAATTTCTGTTTTATTACATCGTCGGAAAGAGCACAAAATTCTAAGCAATTTGGAACAAACTAGAAGTCTCCTTTCTCACATTGGATGAAGCTAACTGATAGACCCATCTTTAGGAAAATATGACTCACATTTCAATTCTCTTTGTCGTGTGTTTGGGACCGAACAGTTGAAGAAAGAGCTAAACGGACGAAGTTTTAAACCCCAAGAAATTTCCTTGGCGGTTTTTGGGCGGTGCTCTTATGAAATCTGTTCAAGTCTGCGAGTCACAGCCCTCTTGCTTCACATACGAGCCTAGTTGTCTACCACTCAAGACAAATTAATGCTCCCCCATCTCAATCTCTTCCTATCCATGGGTTATGGCTTGCTGACGACTTACTGTTTCAGGGGAAAGGAGGCGTAGAAGCTTCTGCAGTCATTACTTCCCTCTTATTTGCCCTGCTTGTAGAAGTGACAAAATGATTGAAGATAGCAAACATTTTCGTTTTTGTTTTGTTTCAACAACTATTACCCTTACCCCCTTGAAAGTCCAAGATTGTGGTGCTCTGTTTCAAAGAAAAACTTTAAATGAAATTAATTTTGCTGAAACACATTCAATTCCTATGAAATTTGATTTAGTCATTTCTTTTCCCCTTCAAAAAATAACTATTTCTTACAATCTGCCTTAGACATTCTAAAATTATGCTATTTTTTTGGAGCTAAAGAATCATTTGTTTTTTATTTTTACAGGACAGATTGTAATCTCTCAAAGAGAATTAAAATACCTGTACTTTTTTCTATTTTTGTCTCCAGAATTCTTGGAGGTATTGGGAGTTGAGTTCTTTTAAATGCCTATTAGTACCTATCGTGTTTGCAACTGAAATGTACTTTGTGTGCTCTTGTAAATTTTGATGCCTCAGCCTTTCCTGTTACAGGGTGATGTGTGAATACTTGGAGTCTGCCACCAAATCTATAGACATCTGCTTGCTGCACTTGACCATGCCAGAATTTGCAAATATATTCATCAAGGCTCATGAACAAGGAATCAATGTCCGGGTCATTTCAGACGATGAAATGTCCCACATGAAATCAAAAGTGCCGTTTTTGAAAAAGAAAGGTCTGTGTCTCGTTTTCTGAATTAAACTTCTTTTACTTTACCTGCCTGCGTTAGAGCCTGTATTAATAGCTTCATTTCAAACGACCAAAGAGATATGGGCAGAGATAATGGAGGATGATAGATTTAACCCTTTGCGGTCTCATTTTTTTTTACTTGCACCCCCAACAGGTCGTAATTAAAAACGAAAAAGAGAGGCTATTGTTTACTGTCACGCCGCTAGCGCTGTGGGCAACCTCCGCACTATGTGAGAATAAAGTGCTAGAAGTTCCCGAGAGGACCCATAGAGCGCAGTACACGCTGAAGTTGTCGGGGCTGGCCCGATACGGGACTCAGCGGAGCGAAAGTTTTTTGTCATGTCGGGTGAGCCTCGACATGCGATCGGAACGGGAATTTTACGATGTCGGGCCTGACCCGACACACTACCGCAAAGGGTTAATGTATCAAATAATATTCAATGCTCTCTCTGGCTAGCATGACATTTTATACCTCCTCTGAAAATTTGTAGTAATGGTCCATCAAACAGCTTCATGGAATCGGAGCTTCATGCTCAATTTTGTAGAAAACCTCAATGTAAAAATAATGATGTCAGTAAAAAAGTTCCTTCAAAATATGGAGAGATGGACGTTTAAAATTCTCAGTCAATGGAACGATTTTTGAGCAATGGGTCTATTGCAAACTTTTGCTACAACGATAAAGAGTGTTTCATCGTATGTAAAATCACCCGAAAAGTCCATTGGTGGCATCAGAAAGTCATGAAATGCGACAATAAACTCACAAGAGACGTTTAATGAAATCCAAGATGGCTGTAAAATATCAAGCAATCTGTATGCATGCACCTTTAACATCCAAGGATTGCCAACGTTGACAACCTCACTGCATCAGAGGTTATGGGTTTATTTACGTGTTGATTGGGTGTGATCGATATTGTGAGGTTGGCTATCCTTGGATGTTCGTGGTGCATGCACACAGGTTGCTCGATATTTTACCGCCATCTTGGATTTCATTTAACGTCTCTTGTGAGTTTATTATCACATTTCATGACTTTCTTATGCCACCAATAGACTTTTCACGCGATTTTACATGAGATTGTGCACTCTACAGCGCTGTAGCAAAAGTTTGCAACAGACCCATTGAGGAGTACTTTGGTGATAGGGTGGACCAAACAGGGTGTGCTTATGCTATTAATAACCTGATTTCAGAAGGTCTTTGTGTGAAATTACATCAGTGGCGGCTAGTGCGATTTAGCAACATTGTTTTTCCCCCATTTAAATGCATGGAAAACAATCCATTCTCCAGGAGGCTGTCAGCTGCCCCAAAGAGTAAACAAGAGTCCCAACAAAAACGGTAGCAGAGCGTGGCTGGTTAGATTAGGTTGGCGATTTTGAAAAGTCAGCTTCTGATTGGCTGGCGTAAGTCTAGGCCCCGTGAGATCGCTCTTATGGAGATTTAACATGGGATTTTCGACTTTGCCTCATTTAAAGTCAAATTCCAAGAAAATTATTGCTCCTTACCCTCGGGAAATTCAAATCATCTTTTTTTGAGACTGTTTCAAAGAGATTGATGGGTCACACATATCACTTCATCACAAATTTAAAAGAAAAATATGAAATTGAAAATTAAAAAACGAGGATTTTTCCTGCCGTGACATCCGCTTATAAACCGCTTGAACTTTGTATTATTTCGAGTTTTTGTGTTTAAATCTTCAGGTCAGGGGCGGACTGGGCCGGGGTGCCGGGGTGCTGCAGCACCCCGGGCCCCTCCATTTTCGCTCCCCTCCCCTCTGGACCAGTACACAGTGCAGGTCCCTTTCCCCAAATTCCGGGCCCCAGCACCTCGGGCCTTTTTGCCCCAGTCCACCCCTGCTTCAGGTTTCTTTATAAAATTGGCGTATTTCCTTCAATTAATGAATTTTACATGCATTTCAAACCATCTGCATTACACTAAAACAAGAAAACTGGAAAAAACAACTGCTACACCACAGACTCGGCCGACCTGTGGGATGAGTGGGAAACACGGCAAAAAATTACCCGTAATTTTACTTTCAAATTCATATTCTTCTGTTACTTTTTCCATGAAGTGATATATATATATGACCTATCAATCTCTTTGCAATAGTCTCAAAAAAAGATAATCTGAATTTCCCGAGGGTAAGGAAGAATAATTTTCTTGAAATTTCACTTTAAATGAAGCAAAGTCGAAAATCCCATGTTAAATCCCATAAGAGCGATTTCACAGGGCCCAGGCTTTCGCCAGCCAATCAGAGGGCATACAATCGTTAGTGACATTTGATAGTAATTCGACTGTGCCACGCTCTCCTACAGTTTTGTTGGGACTCTTGTTTACTCTTTGAGCTGCCCAAATAATTATTTGCTTGACCTCAGTTTAAATAGAAAAATTGCAGGGCTGCCAAATTGCACAAGTTGCTAGTGATATACATTCTTGGATTGAGTTTTCGTAATAATCGGACTGTTAGGCTGAACGCTCTGATTGTTAGATAGTTGAGAAAACCGGGATTTCTTCATCAGAATCTCACGCAAGAAGTCAATAACTTTTTGAGATCAGGATTTTTAAGCGCGAACACACCCTCTGTTTTATCTACCCCTTTACTGAAGTACTCCTTAACATATGTATGCCCATTGGGTTGTTAAGGACTTACTTATATTGTTTTATTATTGGACCAAATTACAGTAAATTCAGCCAATTTTACTCAAAAATCAATGTGGTGATCTTTCAGCATGTATCATTTAGCAAGACCAGAAAATTTCACAATTTTTAATTTTTCAATTTTTTTAACTTTAAGATGGTTATTTTTTTAGGAAAACACCAAAAACTCCTAAAATGTTCAAATAAAGTTGGGCATTTATGGGTTAATTTCGAGTTGTTGCAGGTTTCTGTGTCACAGGGAATATTTGTAAGCTTTGAGCCACCTCAATGGGTCTACTGCGCACTTTTGCTGTTAAGGCAGAAATAAATAATTCTTCAGTAAAATGTCACGAGAAAACCGATGGAAACAATGTAAACTCCAGAAACTTCCACACTAATGGAGAAAAAATAACTATAAGTTAAGGGTCTTTGCAAAACGAATTTAAAAATGCCAGTAATAGGCGAATTTTCGCGATCGAATATCATAAACAATACCAACCTAATTACATATTCGAGGAAACTCAATTGTGTATTTAGATGTGTTTTCGGGGCATCGATGGCATCAATTTGATTTTGAATTCACCTCCGGACTTGAATTCAAAATCGAATTGATGCCATCGATGACTGAATACACCGAAAAAGTTCGAAAAAACACGATCCAGTTTCGTGCCAGCCATCCACTGTTGTCATGCGTAGGTTGGCAATGGTTTTGTCGAATATCATGGAATATATTCGTCGCGAAAATTCGCCTAAAGGCTTGAAACTGCCGGCTGCGCAATAATATATATCCGAGCTAGTGTTTCCAATGGAAGATTAATTAGTCTACATTCCAGGATGTTTACTAATTACTCAGACCGTAAGTGGAATGATTTCCTTAAAAACCGAGACTTTTCAATGGTCGCAGCGGCATTCAAATGGACTACCATTCACTGGATGTGCTATATTACTATGCAATAGTATAAAACAAATAGTTTCCCGCTCAAAGCGAACCTTCTCAAATAGTTGGAAATTTTTGCAGTTTTGAAATTGTTTCATCTCACGATTCTGTGGTCAAAAAAAAATTATAAGAAACACTATAAGTTCCTTTCATCTAGCACTCGAAGAAAATAAAATGAAAAAAAAAGGTGTGCAACAGACCCCTTGTTAGTGCAATTAAGGGAAATACAACCCCAAAAATTTGAAGGAAGTCTTCAGCAAACTTGCGACAGCAACAGAACATGAATTTCTGTGGCTTTCAACCCCCCAAAAAAATAAATATCATTGAATTCACTAAAAACCCTCAAAATCTACTCATAAAGTTGGAAATTCCTTTTAAAATTGGTAAAATCAAACAGTAGGCTTGCAATTTCCACAACATTAAATAAGAAAGTGCTACTCCACCATCAAAGTTGGATCCGTTATCTGAAAATATATTTTTACAGAGACCTCTGCGAGAAATAAAGCATGTGAGTGCTGCTGAAAACGCTGCTGTTGTTAGTTCGCTTACTAGGTACTTCTAAATGTACAGCCTTCATGGCCATGCAGGGAAAAAGAGCTTAATGAGCCTTAGTAATTCTTAAATTTCTTACTTGAAATGGGCCACCATAATCAATATCCACTTTAAAAAATGATCTTGCTTGCTCACGGGTGGGTAAATTGCCCATAATGGGCTGGAATGAAGTAGGATGATTTTTGAAACAAGGAATACATTTGTGCAATTTTGATCTGACAATTTCACAACCTCCGATGATCCAAAAACTTTGATTAATTTTATCTGAAGTAATGGGGCAGTTGCAAGGGTTCGAAATGTTGCGTTTTTTATCAAGAAAATGAAAGTACTTGATGAGCTGAGAACGAAGATGCCTTTGGTTTCTAATGAAGTCCCACTGATCCGAAGATGAGATTTTGGCCCAAAATACATTGTGTTAAATGAGGATTCCGCGTAGTGACGTCACTACACCCACGATTTTTTGCAACTTCACACGAGTGTATCTCTAAAACCAGAACTTTTGGGAAAAAACCAAAGGCACCATTGTTCTTAGGTCATCAAGTACTATCATTTTCCTTATAAAAAACACAACATTTCAGACCCTTGCAACTGCCCTATTCTTGGACCTCCATGTAGTGTTTATAGATAGTAGTGATCTATTATTTATTAAATCTGTGAAATGATTTTTCTTTGGTAAGAACAGAGGAAATTTTGAATCCTAGCTAAAATCAGCATTTTTCATCCTACGGCCTACTCTTAGTAATCTTTACCTGAAGATTCTGATCCATGGATTTTTTTTTTCTTCTTTCAGGAGTTCCTGTGAAAATTAGAGAGCGACATCCATTCCAAATGCATAATAAGTTTGTCATCATCGACAATAGCATATTAATGACAGGATCTCTTAACTGGACGCTGCAAGGGTTTTGTGGAAATTGGGAAAATCTCATGATAACATCAGAACCTTACCTAGTTAAGAAATATCTGCAAGAGTTCGAAAAACTGTGGAGGTTATTCTAAACCTCATAATATTTTTCAGCAAATACTTTTTCCCCTTTCTCTCCTCTTTTCTCTAATAATGTTTTTCAGGTTTCAATTTTCATGAATGGGGAATCTAAAATAGAGCTTAAATCGACTTCAATAAACTACATTAATAACTCGATTTTACAAATCACTGGGAACCAAATTTTTTGTTTGGGTAATCAAGGCTCCTGGAAACAGTAATTTGGCAATACACATCTTAAATGCTTCATTATGCATTTCTGCTAAAAACCACACCAAGTATATTGTATGAAGCGCTTTCAATTGTTGAGTTGGACACCTGCTCTCATGGAAAAAAAAAAGTTTGCTTCAATCAACCATACGCTCAGCAGATTTTGGTGTCAGCCAGAAAGTATAGTAAACTTCACTAAAGTATGGTAAATTTATAGTATTTAAATTAGGATAACTGATTGCTCATTCTACCTGATATCTGGTGCAGTAAATACAACTTAACTTGTGTTAAAATTAGGATAACGGATTGCTTATTCTACCTGATATCTTTTACAGTTTACTCTATTCTGGTGAGGTTTACCATAATTTCTGGCTGGCGCTGAAATCTTTTGTGCGTTTGGTTAATTGAACCGCGCTCTCTTTTCTGTGCATGACTCAATAAAGTTATGCACAGTTGTAACAGTTAGCACTGTAATTCAAACTTGTATGCAATCGTTTAGATAAGTTTTTCGTTGCATTTTTCATTGTTTTTCAAACTTCTTGAAAAAAAAGCTGATCCTAAATTTTGTAAAAAAAATATTTGCTGGACCCCATCTGTTCTATCATTAATTGGTAGTGATAGTTAATTACCGCAGTTCACAGTATTTCCATTGTATTGTGTTTAAGGAATTAACTTTGGCAAATGAGAAATTATTACCTGTGAGAGGAGTGTAAAAAGTGGCCTATTTTCATTAGACACTTTATTTTTTCTTTTAAGCAAAGACAGTTGAGGACAATTGTGGTAGAAGGGGCGACAGAACTATGGGCTCTAATTGGGAAATGGGTCTGTTGCAAACTTTTGCTACAACGATTAAGAGAGTATAATCTAATGTAAAATCGCCTGAGAATTCCATTGGTGACATCAGAAAGTCATAAAATGCAATAATAAACTCACAAGAGGCGTTTAATGAAATCCATGATGGCGGAGAAATATCGAGCAATTTGTATGCATGCACCAGGAACATCCAAGGATAGCCAACCTCACAATATCGATCACAACCAAACACAATGTAAACAAACACAGAACCTCTACCTCCAGTGAGGTTGTCAAAGTTGGCCATCCTTGGATGTTCACGGTGCATGCATACAGATTGCTCGATATTTTACCGCCATCTTGGATTTCATTAAACGCCTCTTGTGAGTTGATTATTGCATTTTATGACTTTCTGATGCCACCAATGCACTTTTCAGGCAATTTTACATTAGATTACACACTCTTAATCGTTGTAGCAAAAGTTTGCAACAGACCCATTGGCTTGAAATACTTGTGTACCCCTGAAGTACATGCCCATGAAATATCAAATTGATACAACCATTTCCCAACGACTTACAGAAAATTTCCGGCGAAAAGACCCATAGTCAATGGCTCTTTTCTGTAGCACTATAGGCCCTTCTCCCGGAAAGAAGACTGAATGGGTATCTGAATCATTCTTCGTTCCGTTACCAAAATTCTGTTGATAATTAAGTTTTGTCTTAAAATCCAAAAGATTTGACATAGATTCTTGGCAAAACTATGTACTCTAATCAGCAGTAGAATGGGACAGGAAGTGCTAAGTTAAACATTTGCCAGCCTCTATAAAATTAAATTGTCTAATTTTTAGATGGTCTTTCATCGTGTGCCAAAAAATTAACCTTTTAAACACTATTCTGGAGTCTAAGGTGCTTTTGGTCATCGTTTAATTTAAGTATTGAAAGAAATCTCTCCAGAAGATGGGCTTTAAATCAATTTTGAAAATCTCTTGTAATTACCCCTGAATTTAGTTGATATTTTCATTTCTGGCGGTGAAATATCGGCAATAGTTTGCTCCACTTAGCTCCAAACTGTTATTTCATGTGAAACAAAAATTCCAGTAGCTACGGTCATTTTGACGGTTAGCATGCATAGGGGCATAACTTATTTTCTATAATTTTCAACGAACGCTAACTTACGTCCTTCTGCCTGGTCTATTTGTTAATTTTTTCAGTTTTGACGGTGCATTTGTGTTCATACGACAGTAATCAATAGGAATCAGGTCTGGAAATCTATCTGGATCAAAAGACTGGCTCAAAATATAAATAAATTAATTGACAACTCAAATCAGTAAAATTTTGACTTATGCCCCCCTGGCCCCTATGCATGCAGATCGCTGATTTGAAGGTTTCTTTTGCGTTTTTTTCAAAATAGCTGTTTGACTCGCCGGCCCTTCTTCCGGAAATGTCCTCAATCATCAATTTTGAAGTCCTGAAAATTGTTGAGAAGTTTATTGCCTCCTACTTTAACGTCTTCTTAACAAGACAAAAAGACAACCAAAATCTTAACAAAATGAAAAGTGTTTAAGGTGATTCCATGGCAAACTCCCAAAAATTTTAATCCGATAGATGGCGTTATTTGTCGCTGACTCCGAAAATAGCCGTTTTTTGACGGTTTTTGGCTGTTTTCTCTGAACCGACGAATAAGAGACAAAAAATGGGAATGTCAGCACCTGCTTAATTTTTTGCTTGATTTTTTGAGCCATAAACGGGCCAAATTGGTTCCAAAAAAAAGGCGAAACTATGCAAAGAAAAAATCAAGTGTAATTTGGAGTTGTATCAGCAAAGATTACAGGTTTCGGTTTCATCTGTAATCTTTGCTGATACAACTCCAAATTACTCTTGATTTTTTCTTTGTATAGTTTTGCCTTTATTTTAGAACCAATTTGGCCCGTTTATGGCTTAAAAAATCAAGCAAAAAATTAAGCTGGAGCTGACATTCCAATTTTTCGTCTCTTATTCGTCTAGTCAGAGAAAACGGCCGAAAACCGTAAAAAAATGGCTATTTTCGGAGCCAGCAACAAGTAACGCCATCTATCAAATTAAAATTTTTGGGAGTTTGCCATAGAATCACCTTAATGTCATTGAGCTGTCCATCCTGTGACCTGCAGGCTCAAGTCAAATTGTCTTTGAATGATTCTCTCTAACATCAATGAAATGATATTATTGTTAGTAAGTACCTTAAAATTATTCTGTCCACAGCACTCTTGAGAGCGCTGCGCCTAGTGTAGTAAACTATGACTGATGACTATTTGTTACTCCTTTTCTTCTTTTATTCAGGTGATTTCATTTCTGTGATATTAATTTTAGTTTTGGTAGTTTGTTAACCATACAAATAAACTGTTCTGCCTTATTAGGATCAAATGAAATTTTTATTTATTTCTATTTGCATTTCAATTGGTTGAATAGATGTCTGCAGTTGGACTTTTGCCTTATTAGTATTACTTTCCGTATTTTTTCAGTATTTGCTGGAATTGTTGTGAATAACGAAAGCCAGCAGGAAATCTTTATGTTACTAAAAATACCAAACTGGTTTATTTTTTCGGTATTCTGCTTAACTTTCAGGTAACCTGAAGGCATTATAATAACGGTATGCTATGTATCAATACTTTGACAGTTTCACAATATTTAGTGGGCTTCTGGCTTTTGTTTATTCATGATAGTTTAATCATTTCCACGACATATTTCAGAGGCAGTTATCAAATCATGGATAATGCCATGAAATATGAAAATCAACCCCGCACAATCCTAACCGCTGCTATAACGAGTCTGCTTGACAAACTGTTTTTTTCTGCGGGATCCTTCGGCATTCTAGGGTAGCTTAGTGATAAAAATCCCAAAAGTTTCAGTGTTCTCTGTGCCTTTATTCAGAGAAAACAACCTTCAAAGCTGTATTTGAAATCGTTGGTTGGCCTGATCGCCAACCTTCATCAGTGAAACCAGCTGTGAGTACCCAGAGCATGGAATTTTCAGCATCCGTTCCCCCTTTCCACTTGTGATTCCAGAAATGTCTAATAAAGGCAATCATATAATCTCAAGTTTCATTTATACAGGGTGTAACAAAACTCATGTGCCAAACTTCTGGAGCATACATTTGAGGCGAAAATAATACTTTTTTCCCTATAAACATGGGTCCGAAATTGTAGCCTTTTCAAGTTACAGTGTTGCAAAGTTCCCGAAAAACAAATTGAAATTTGTCATATAGGTAACTCCCTCGTGAATTTTTCTTAATGCTCGTAAATAGGTAATCTGATGTAATTTTAGGCGCTCTTGCCGATTTTGGCCGGGTTTTTCTTGATTTTTCTCCCTTTTTTGGGCCAAATTATGTGAAAACATCCTTAGGATTCATTAAACCCAAAAACGATTAGCACTTTTCAAAATCTGATAAAAAAATATGCAAATTTGGTCTTTACAAGTTCTTCCTTTTTTATTTTTTTTTATTTTTCCAAATTCGTACAGTCAACAAATAATGTTATGGTACAGGTCATCACAATTAGTGTTCTTTCCGCAATCCATTTCCGAGAAAATCGTCCCTGAAGTTGCAGAGGTCAGCCAATAACCGCATTTTCTTTGATTATGTCAATTCTTGGCCGACTTCTCTAACTTTAGGGACAATTTTCTCAGAAATAGTTGGCGGAAAGGAAAAACTTGTAAGGACCAAAAATACATATTTTTTTACGAGCTTTTGAATAGTGCTAATCGTTTTTGGATTTAATGAATCCTAAAGCATAGAAAAAAAAATTAATTTGACGACTGAAATATCTGATTGCAACAAGAAAATATTGTATCTGGCTTGGTGAGTTTCTTCACTTCTATTTACTCAAAAACGCAGTCAAATGATTTCGGGTCTTACTTGAAAATCAGTCAATAATTTCTATAGGAAAGGCTTACTAATTAAAAAGTACATGTTATGGAATAGATTTATTAATTCATTTTATTTACTTATTTGTTCATCAATCAAGCATTTGAAAGATTCAGTTCTTTGGTAATTTACAAAACGAGGCTCAACTTATGCAGAGTTGGAGTAGAAAGCAAACGAAAATCACAATAACTTAGATCTGTACAGTTCTCAATAAAATTCTTCAAAGGGGAGAAATCAGAGCCCCTTGGTTGACATACTTACCTCTCATAAAAAATTTTCTAAGTCAAATTCTGACAATTTCATACAGCCTAACGAATTATATTTGCTCAAGAAATATTACATGCCTTAGATTTATAATGTGGATGATTAGAGTGAGGTATCTCGAGGTCTTTGCTTTTTAATTTGTATCTTATCATTAACAAATCCATCAGAAAGAGAGAGAGAGAGAGAGAGAGAATGAAAGAGTAGTGATAATCATAAAAAAAAACTTTTGAGGAAACTTAAGAATCATCCCTCACTATTTCTAGGTTCTCTAATAAACAGATCACAGTTTGAACAAAACTAGTTCAAAAATTTTCACATTAGAGACAAAACTTGAATTCCTGAATTTCAACACTCTTTTCAATGAAACTGGATGGAAATGATCAGTATAATTACTCCAGAAAAATCAGCTCATAATATCAAGGAGATTTAAGCGCAGAGAGTGCGCCTTGTGATTGAAAGGAAAACAAGTTAACAATAGAGGAAAATTGATGAAGTATTCTTGCGCAGAGTTTTCAAAAGTTTTGAGAGTATGTACATTTTTATCGGTGACTGAAAAATATTAAAATGTAATGCTTGTAAAGGAGCTCAGTGATGAGCCAAGTCCAGAGAAAAAAATTAACAACATTAAAGGATCAACTAAATCTAAATTTTTTTTTGAAGGTCTACCTAAGTCTAAGAAAAAAATGTAATTTGTCTACTGAATGATTTATAACAATTATTTTAAAATTTGATAGAATTCAGTACAATCACTCTAAGTCAGGACTGAAAAATGAAGTTCCACTTTGAAACAATTGATGGAAAAATTACAAGCATTCCAAAATAAGTTTTACGTCACCCTCATGCTCAAGTCGAAGTGAAGTTCCTGATTTCAAGGTACGCTCACTCATAACACAATTGAAAATAAAATACTTTATTTACAGGATCATGATGTGACATTAAATTAAACAAATTATAAATTTGGCAAAGAAACAATTTTATTTAATTTTTTTTTTTTTTTCATTTTTTCCTTTTTAGATAAAATTAGCTAGGGGCTAAATGATTGAACAGTTAAAATTTTCGGAAAACATGAAGAGAAAATTTCATGAGTACATACATCCAACATGCCTACCTTTTTGACACACAATCAGCAAAGCTTTAAGTTTATTCATCTACTGAAATGAGTGTTTTCAAATTTACAAGAGGACATTGTTGAAATTACAATTAAGAAGCTTAGTAAAATACTTAGAGCTTTTGTATAAATAAGCATCTCATTTGTTGCATCAGTATGACCTTGCAGCCTTTAGTTCACCCAATCGACTAACTCCAAAGGTGGGGACAATCTCTCGACAGAAGCATGAGGAATGGTCGGGAGAGAGTTGAGATCATAAACTTTGTCTTGAGCTTCCTGGTTCATCTCTACTAAAATTCAATTGAGTTCTTTGAATCCTGAATATTTCAAAGCTCCTTTATTGAAGAACTGGTTTCAACAGGACAATTTATCAATATAATAAACTCAAAACATTCTAAATCTGAAATAATCAAACTTCTTAGAGCAGGAGGTACTTTTCCTGAGATTTGAGGATTTTGAGGCTTGGCATTGCACAGAGGACTGTGACTAAACTTAAGAACATTTAAATTCTCTTTATACATTAAGAGGCTTTTCACGTGTTTTGGAATGGCAATCTGTTATTAGAGTCAATTTCATGATGAAAATAATCGGTGGAGTCACAAGACCTGTGATACAAAATAAATACGAAATGGTCAGCAAGTTCCGAATTTATAAGGCGCGACCTCTGGTACAACGTGCAACAGGATTTTCATAAACAATTAGCAATGCAGATAACACACATGAATGTAGCTTTATTTTCAAATGCGAAGAATTGGAAAGGAAGATGATTTAATGTTTTACCTACACACGCACCTTTATTTAATTCGTTTCATTTTTCCCCCTTAGAAATTAGAGATTTAGATTTCCTCTCATATTTTCCCTTTTTTGACCAGTTCTTATTTTGTTATCAGAGTCAGAATACAGGGACTTGACTCAAAATACAGGGGCTTCAAAACTATTATCGGTCACTTGTTCAAAGGGAGGCTACACAATGGAGCAAATTATACATTTACATCTCAATGGTAAAACTTGAAGTTAATCTAAGAGAATCTGCCAATTCCAGTGTATATAAATTAAAAAATGAAAGCATTTTCCTATGACATCTACTCGACCAAAAGTCTCACCATGACTTATTGATTTAAATTTGGGATTTGATCTACCTTACGTTCGAGATGGCAAGCTTCAATATTCTCGAAATGAGAGAATCAGTAAAACCAACCTCCTGATCTACTTATATCAAGGGCATAGTTAAAGAATTCTTTTGACTCTACTTTAACAGTCCTTTGTGACCAAAAGGGAGTGTACGTGTGACTCCAATGGGGCAGCTGCAAGGGTCTAAAATGTTGCGTTTTTTATAAAGAAAATTAAAGTACTTGATGGGCTGAGAACAAAGATACCTTTGGTTTCTAATTAAGTCCCATCGTTTCGGAGATAAGATTTTGACCCAAAATACATTGTTTTAAATGGGAATTCCGCGTAGTGACGTCACTACACTCACGATTTCTTACAACTTTACACGTGTGTATCTCCAAAACCGTGACACTTATGAAAAAACCAAAGGCACCATTGTTCTCGCTCATCAAGTACTATCATTCCCTTTATAAAAAACACAACATTTCAGACCCTTGCAACTGCCCCATTATGGTGACTCACTTATTTTAATTGACCTTCAGCTCTTTCAGCAGATGAATAAACTTACAGGGTTATCTTAACTGTGGATATATACATACATGCGCTTTTAAATTTCATCTACACACATACACATATTTTATACAGACATTTTATTCAACAAATTTTACATAAGTCCCTGGCAGAGCTATCCTATGCCAATAAAATACACAGATAAAAAAAAAAAAAAAAAAAAAAAAATTGATAAAAAAAAACCAATGAATAAATAAATAAATAAAATGAAATAAAATTTAAAAAAGACAATGTTTGAAGTTTTATAAATATGCAAATATGAATGCATTAATTCATTCATAGACACACACATACGTATATTAATATACATGTAGAAATTTTTAAATAAATATAGATTCATTTATTATATACATATACGTGCTTGCTCGTATTCATAAACACATACTTAGATATTTTATATACAAAGTAAATAACCAATAATCTTTATAATATACTTTCATCATAGACTGCTCAGTAAATAAATACACATACAAATATATAAATCAATATGTTTCAATTAACTCAAAATTGCTTCACACTTTTTTCACTTCCCTGTAACTTTCAGGGGTGTCATTTGGTTAAGCGTTACCATTAGTTTGCTCCTTTTGTTGGACATATGTATTAGGTAAGTATGATTTAGTTTGTTACTGTTACTTGCTTTTCTTTTTCTACTTTTCTTTAAGATTTTTTAGTTTTTTTTTTAATTATTTTTTTTTTTTTTTTATTATTTTTTTTTTTTTTTCACACACTTTTGATGATTTATAAAATTTTTTTGGTTTGTTTTTGAGATTTTTTGTTTTATTTTGTAATATAATTTTTTTTTTTTTTTGGTTTTAATGTTTCGTTTTGTTTTTTGTTTTGTTTTGTTTTTTTTTTTTTCTTTGCTTTCCTTTTTGTTTACATTTATTTGGTGACAGTTTTTAAAGATTTTTGTAAAAAAAAAAAAAAAAAAAAAAAAAAATCTTTTCAGATTAACAGCATGAGCTAGCTAATAAGATGAAGAAAGATAGTACAGTTAGAACTGTTTCTCTCAGAATATTAAAAAGAGAGAAATGAAGTTAAATAAAATGGTACAAGAATGATTGATTTGTTAGGCTTTCAAAAGCAGTGTAGCAGGTGAATTGTTAAAAACACTGAAACCATTGGTAGAAACCAAGAGACAAAGGCTGCAGGAATACTTGAAATTGAAATAGTTAAGGTAATCGACACTGTAATGATCCAATTCTATTTCAAAGTCACAATGAAGTAGGTACCGGTCAGTGGCATGGCGTGTCATTTGGCAACGTTGTACTTTGTTCATTGAAACCCCTGTAAAAGGTCGAATGAAAAGGTGTTCACCAAACACCCAATAATTAAATCTTTTTCATGGGTTTAAATGGACGAACTGCAACATTGCCAAATTGCACGCTACACCACTGGTACCTGTTTCTTGCTTTATCACTGAATTAAAAAATGCAGACAGTTTTTTTGCCTGTGCAATGGAGACTTCTATCGCTACAGTCTAGCCAAAAAAAAGGATCACAAAAACTAATTTACGGACATGCAATTTTTGAAGAATGAATCTCAGAGCAATCTGCTAATTTAACCAGATTAAAAACATTAAGATTGAATTAATCATATTCTTCAAAAATGTCAATGCTTCTTCAAGAGATTTCACAACATAGTTTGCAAAAGATGGAGGGGATGGAGAATTACAAACTGGCGTGTGAGGCAAAAAGCCACCGTTCATTACACAATGGAAGCCATGTTTATTTGATCATAATTAGTTTAACAGGTAGAAACAAACAACAGGAGGGAGCAGGGAGGGGGGAGAGTTGAGATCTGAAGATGAATGCACTTCTCAAGTTTATCCACATCAAGAGGAGAGGGGAAAAGTGATGCTGATAACCCACCATGGGACAAAGCTTGGGGTCAAACTAAGCTTGGAGTCAAAATTAAAAAAAATATAAATAAATATATAAAGGGGGGGAGGGGTGGAAAAAAAAAAAAAAAAAATCTTGGTTGCATGAGCTTACTATGCGACTGTCTATTCCTCTCCTCTGTCTTCAAAGGCTAAGCAGACAACTTTTGGGTTCCTGGTCTGAGAAAGTCCATTGGAAGGGCATGTTCTTGTAAATAACACTAATTTAGTGGGGCGAGCGATTTTTCGAAGGAGAGCTTAGAATGCATCAGCAAAGAGATCTCTTTTAAACGTCTTCCGAAGAAATCTTAAATAACCATAGTGCTGATTTCAAAGAAAAACAACACCTTGTAATTTATCAGCCATTCTTCTAGAAACCTCCTCAGTTGAGATTTTAGCCCTATTATCAAAATTGTCATTCCAGGAATATTTTTTCTTACAGCATTGCACCCAAATACATTTCCAGAAAATGTCAACCGTTCGTTTCCGAAAAGTTGAAGCCAAACTCAGCAAACAGGCCAAAAGATCTACATCCATTCTAAAAAAACTGAAGCAACTAAACCGTCATTTTCAAGGACTGAGAAGATAGCCCGGCATCCCCCCAAAGAAAAAGAAACTTGAGGCCTCATTTAAATCATTAAAGTAATACAATTTTGATACAGAATTTATTTTCTTGAATAATAAGAATCCAAAACTGTAACATGGTCTTCAAGAGATAAATTTTGTCAAAAAAACCTTGTTTCTTTCCAGTTACGAGAGTACAGGAGAACCACCATTTTGGCCACTAGAAAATGACGATTCAGAAAAAAAAAATTGCCTTTTGAAACCAAGGGGTTTTTGAAAAGTTACAAACAATCATAGACTTGTTAAGTTTCAACATCTAAGAATGATGATAATTTTTGAAAAACAAACATTTCGATTCGGCTATGAAAATAAATTATGCGTCCATTTATAAGCTAAATGGAGGAATGAGAAATTTATAGAGAAGTGAAATTGATGGAAAAGATATTTATTTTGGCCCCTGCGTTAATGTTCCGCCTATTCCGTACATGCTGATAAAAAGATAAGCCGAATACGAAAGACTGATGGAAACTAAAACAAATCCATCTTGAAGCATGCTGACTAAGTATTGACTTTTAATAGTAAAAACTTTGATGAGAGTAATTATAACTTTCTTATGAATTTTTCATTTTAGGGTACACATGTTTTCTCCTACAAAATATTTTTGATGACTAAAAAAGCCGGAGGACTTTATTTCATAGGCTTAGTAACATATTTTCCTGGGTTCAAATGCAGGGAAATATCTCTTGCTCAATGATACTCAAATACTGGTGATTAAAATTCAGGATAATTGATGATTGAGGAGAAGAGGTCAGGGGAACAAAAAGCCAAAAATAAATTTTTCTAAATTTTACAAGCTCCAATTTAATCAATCCACTGTGTCGCCTTGAAAATGTTTAATTAGTGCATAAATTTGACTATTATTAGAGCAGCAGCTCTTTGGGAAATCGAAGGAAAAATAAACAAACGAATAAGTCACATGAGACAGGGTTCCAGAATTTGAGAAAGTAGGCTGGGCATTGAATTGAATAGAATTTTCTGGGCCCCTTCAATCCTGAAAAAAAAACGATATCTCTAGAACATTAAATCTTTTTAATTAACAATTAATGTTCCGAGGGAGAATTTGGCTAGCTGGTATCAAAATTGAGTGATAGAAAGAGGATGTTCATAGATGAAAATTTAAAGTCGTTTTGTAGGATAAAACATGGAGTGGGTGAGTCACAGAGATAATACTTGCTAGAAAATTTTGACTTAAAGTAAGTTGACTTTATACAAACTCAAAACTTTCAAAATTCCTTTAAAACATAAATTTGTACATTAGTTTGACAAACCTATTTTCACAATAAATAAAAAAAAAAACATTTTTGTGGGCGTATTTTTAACACAATTCCTTTTTTTTTGTAAATTTAATCTGTCATGCAGACTCAGGGGAAAACAGATTAATGTCTGTAAGAGATCTGTCTAACACGACCGATATGTGTTTCTGAAACAGAATTCAATTTCAATGAATTTCTAAAACTGGTGCCCGAAATTTAATAAATAATTTTCATCAATCGATGATGGAGAATAGACTTGATCAGTATTCAACATTTGGAATCAGGATTCCTTCTGGCTATTTAGTCACTTTTAAGTGATTTTTTATTTATTTTTCTTTCAAGTGGATACTTCCTGTTCCCTCGAAAATTAAATTGACAAAAGCTCACTGGCTCAGTTCCTACTGCTCATAAATCTTTGGATAAACTGTACAATTCCATAAATTAGCATGACTATACTCAACTTAAATTTAGATAAACACTTTTCTTATCATCTAATAGTATCAATTTTACATTTGTGATAACATGAAATAAAATAAAATAAAATTTGATCATAAAAATTTATAAGTAATATTTTTCAATTCATTTAAAGAATGTTAAAATTTAATAAATATTTCATTTCATAAATATATATATATATACTCTTTGAAACTGGTCAACTGGTAATAAAGATGGCTGTGAAAACTCATTCCGTCAAAGCGTCATTGACTCATTGATGTTAGAATTCACAGAATTTCTTGAAAAGAAATAACAAAATCATCTGATGGTTGAAAGCTGAACTAGAGCATAAGTCAGATTGGTGAGAACCACTGGCGCAACCAGGATATCTTCCACCTCCCTCATTTCCCATTTGAATGTATAAGTAGGAAAAGGACAGAAGGAGGGGGTTTTATCCCGTTGTCCATCCTTGTCTAACATACGTTTTTAATGGAGAAAAGAGAGAGATGAAGAAACTCTCGGTGCGCTACTGGTGAGAACTGAACATCAGAGAGAGAAAAAACATGAAATCATACGATTAACGTTTATAAAAATCAAAGAGGAAAAGAACAAACAAAATATAATCAAGGAGGAGGTTGAGATTTTAAAGGAGAAATCCATACTTAGGGAATTGCCTCAATGGAATGTGACCAGGTGACCTCCTTCCAACGTTAAAAATCTAAATAGATGATTTTCTGAAATTTCCTTCTCTACACGTTCAAGCAATTCCTCTTTTCCTCTTCCAGATATTTTAATACGAGAATAAAATAGAGTGCACAAGGACACAATGATTAGCGTAGGCATTAAAACTGGTACAGTAGAATCCCGTTAACTCGAATCGTCAGGGACCTCCGAAAAAATTTGTGTTAACGCGATTTTCGAGTTAGCCGATTCTTATGGAAGTTTCAGGGGACCGCGAAAAGATTCGAGTTGACACGATTTTCCAGTTATCCGAGGTCGAGTTAAGGGGATTCTACTGCATTCAGTTGGACACATCAAGATTAAATGTGCTAAAGTCCAACGTTTTGCACTGAAAGCGGCAGAAAAAAGTGCAGTCAAATAACCGGTTAGTTCTCTAAAATTGATTGAGGAAACGTTGGGTGAAAAAAATAAAATAAAATAAAATAAAATAAAATAAAATAAAAAAAAAAAAAAAAATAGATAGATAAAATAAATAAATAAATAAAACTCTTTAGCTGCAAGTTTTATCTATTTGACAAAACTTACAGCACAATAAATATAATCATTTTACTGGCATATACATCTATGACTTAACTAAAACTGTTCAGTGCCAGTTAAATAATAATGTAACTCTGATAACTTTTAATTTTTCAGGAATTTAAAATTTCTAAATTATAATTCACTTATATATTAATATAGTAAGCAATTTTCTGAGGCATGGAACATAAAATTTGTGCTCTTACTATACAATGGATAAAGATGTAATTAAAATTTCAAAAAATAACTATCAAGAAACAGCAGAGAGAAATGTCCGTACTTTTCTTTATCCATCAAAATTTCTGTCTATTTTACAATAAAAATTGAGAAAATGAGAATAATTTATGAAAAAAAATAAATAAATAAATAAATAAATAATTTAATAAATAAAATAAAGAAATCAAATAAATCATAATACACAAAAAGCAATAACAAATTAATTTTAAAAAATAGATAAACAAAATAATAAAAATAGATAAATAAATAAACTGCATATAAATAATAACATTTTTTCTCTTCCAATTTTTAAGTAGCAGTGAACATTGATTCTTATCACAAAAAGATCGACAAAGAGGAAACAATGAAGAAAAGTACAGTTAAAAAGCCCACGGTGTCATGTTTCAAAAAGGACTAGGGCAACTTTCTTTGAATGGTACATTGAATACTGACCTATATGTTGAATACTGACCATTATAAATTATTTTAACAAATAAATAAATTTTTAAGATTTCAAAAAAAAAATTAAAAAAAAAAAAAAAAAAAAAAAAAATTATAATATCTCCTCTGCTAATCAACATCCATTTGAAAGGGAGTTGGGGGGAGGGGGGAGGGATTTTAAGGAGAATGGATTTAGGGAGAAGGACTGGTCGAATACAAATATATTTATACGTATGTACAGAGGGTGCAGGCTGGTGACTAGATCAGCATACATGATGGGTCTCGCTGATAAGTAACTTGGGGCCCCAGATCCTCCGCTTTTCAGTCACAAGCACCTGTCAATAAAATTACGATCAGCACAAAATACTCAAAAAACAATGCCATTAAGAAAAACTCACATTATGAAGCACAAATCCAAGTTAAGAGAAATAAGAATCTGCATCAACAAGGAAAGAAGAAATCGGACTGACTTGATCAGCTGATGGTAGCTTGTTAGAGCTCGTTTCAGAAGTGTAGGCGGACCAAAACCATAATCTTTGGCGAATTTTCAACTATTATTCCTTCAAATCAATACCGAATTTGCCCCTGACTTTGTTCTTTTGTGATTAAAGTTTTCCTAGTTGAAAAGTGAACACTCAATGTCAATTTTATTCATTTTCATCAAGTAATATCAGAAATAATGTTGAAAAATTCCAAAGATTATCGGTCTAGGTCCACCTACACTTCTGAAACGAGCTCTACACTGACACAAGGAACTGTCACTTTGAACCAGAGACAATATATAATAGAGACCACGCACTATCTATCTTGCCCATGTTTGCGCGCGGTGGCAACTTTTTTTTCGGGGTCTCAACAGAGCACAGCAAAAAACATGGACCATACGTTAGACAGATGAGAAAAGTCGTTGAGATTTTTGCCCAGTGAAACCGAAGCACCGAAATTGCATCAGTCAACGTATGGTCCATGTTGGATGGTGCTCCTTCGTGCTCCTTCATGCTCCTTGTGTTAATTCCTGTTGAGTTCCGAAAAATAAGTCAGCTACCGCGCACACAGCTAATGTGTGGTCTCTATTATAAATTGTCTCTGATCTCAACATTTGTCATCATTCATATAAATCACTTGACGCTGATCTCAAGCTTAAAAAGAGACTGCCAGAAACAAAATTCTTGTTGTGACTGCACAATGCACAAGGTAAGAGCCACATTTCCCCTAGTCACCGAATGCAAACATTACATTCAGTAATCCTTTTTCCACTGTCTTGTGTTTGGTTCACTCTCCATTTGAGACAGCTTTCAGAGATCTTCAACTTGATGAAGGTTATCGTTCGAGAGATGCTCTCAATGATTTTTTCATGATCTTTTCAGCTACTCTCTTTTCGATCTCGTCAAAAATTTGCTTCCCAGGACTAATTTCACATTTAGCCAAATTTGTTAAATGACTGGGTCACAAACTTGGTAACCTGGTTACGAGCTCACTTTAACGCTTGAAAAAATAATTTTACCTTCGCCAAAAATGTTTTGCAAGTCAAATATTTTATACGTCAATTAAAAGCATTAAGTATCTATTCAGCAGCTTTGGAATGTAATAAATACCGATTGGAATTTGTTCGGTTACTCAAATTATGATTTTTGTAAACAGATTATGATTCTCTTGACCCTCTCCTCAAGAAAAAACAAACAAAATTTTTTTACAAAAATTGTGATGACGGTCTGGTTAATAAAACATTGATCTGTAAACTAATACACACTAAAGCTGTTGGAATAATATATAACACTTTCATTGAGCAACACATTGCACTTAACTAAAGTTGTGTAGATTTCAAACGAAAATAAGTCCATAATTTGGTTACCAATTTGGTGATCAAGTCCATTACACAACAAAACCTGCTTGGTATTGCCTGGAACCAGTGGCGTCGCGTGCAATTTGGCAGCAATGTATTCTATCCATTTAAACGCATGTAAAATATCGAATTCAGGGGGTGCACAGTGCACAAGGAAAATTTGATATATTTAATGAGTTTAAATGGAGCAGTTGCATTGTTGCCAGATGGCATGCGACGCCACTGCCTGGAACCAAGAGAGTCTTTGCCTGAATGTTGACTCAATGGTGCATTCAAGACCTCTTTGATCTCCCTCATTTTCCCTTTAAAAAGGGATTAAAAAGGGATAAAAAAGGGGTTTTGTCCTCTTTATCTATTCATGTTCTAATGCAAAAAAATAAGAGGGATAGAGAATCGATCAATGCAACACTGGTTGAATAAGATTCAGACAAGGTACCTACTCCTCTTTGACTAATTACCTACTCTTGAGAATTTGAAATGTGTTCACTTGACATTTTTCGCCCAAAATCCCAGATAATCACCGAGTTAAATTCACAACTGCGCTGTGTATGATACTCAGAATTGAGAAAGAAAGTGAAGATCAGATGAGCGTTTACATGCTTTCAGGTTGAATAATACAAAATAACGTAGTGATATTTTCAAAAGTTGTTGGAGGGATCAGCATGTAGTATTATTTCCCTTTCAAGAAAATCGAGTATGGGTGGGAGGGGAAGGGTCAAAATTTCTACTCGGGTCTCCCAATTTTCGAGGACTTGAAATTAACGGAAATTATCTTGCTTTTCAACCACAGCTCACACAATTCCTCATTTCTATACAAACTGGGGGGAAAAAAAAAAAAAAATCAGAACTGAACTCTATTGATGTTCAATTCTGCTTGTCCTCCATTTGAACAAGACTCAAAACTTCTGGAACATTTTTTGGGATGACATTCCTTCCGGTAAATAATTCGGTCGCAAAGGATGATTTCTTTTCTTCGCAGAAACAGCTTTCCACAATCATCCTTCTTTCCTTCTATTCCAGATGATGCGAATTCAGCAAAGTATATCAACTATGCTTCGGCAGAAGCGTATTTCCTCTACAAGTTAAGAGAAGGAAAAGCGACTAAACAAAGAGATGCATCTTTTATGAAACTTTGCTAATACTTGGTCCGTCAACCTAACATGTTTTTTCTTCCCCCTGGTCTCCCCGGTCAACCTAATTTTATTTGAAAGGTCAGAAAAAAAAGGGAGGTAAAAGTTATAGTGAATATTTTACTGCAAGGAAACTATAGTTTTCTTCACTTTTGAATAGTATGGTGCAGTCAGCAAAGAACAAGGGAAAATAAACCCGAGTTGCAAGTGAAAAGAGAAAGAAAAGTGGTGATAAGTCCTTTTGAAGATATGAATTTAAAGATTGAGAAGTTGTTGGATCTGACAGGGTAGCAAAAGGCTGAAAATAAGAAAAGTGTGTTCATTATCATTAAGAACAGAATAAACCTTCAAGATGATTTTACAGCCACCGAATATGGTCACCAGAGTACTGCCAATCAATTTGGGACAAATCAATAATACTTAACAGGTAAATTATTTTATGAAATAAAATGGTCAGGCAATGGATAATCACATCCTGTGAAGGTTCCCACAAAATATTAAACCAAAAATCAGAAGAACAAAGCTAAAATTACAAAAAAAAAAAAAAAAATAACTCTCATCGATAACTAAAAAGACAAACAAATAATTCTATTCTCAGTTCGTTTAGCCTCATTTATCCATTCTTCAACACGATATTTTGCAGAAGGCTTCATGAGATGAATTGAACCCTAGACGCTTCAATTCACTCAAAACCTTTAATTCTTAATGATGATTTGCCTTAACTCTCCTTATAAGCAAAAACAGAATTGGAGCATTATTTTTAACAAGCCATTATTTTAGGCATTATTTTAACATACCCGTGTAAAGATCTATTTGTTCAGAATGGCTTTTTGATACTCCAATTTTGAAACAGTTTTGATGCTTCAATATATTGATCATAGAGAATAATCCATTAACTCTGTTAGCATTGGCACAATCCTCTCATCATATTTACTTTAAGCCACCAAAATTGGACGGAAAGCCTACATAGCAGAATTTAGAAAATTCCCTCCTCGTTATTACAAATCTTTTAAGAGGCAAAATCTCTCTATTTTGATTTATTCTTTGTTATAATATTTTGTTATTTGTTATTGTCATAATATGTTTTCAATTTGTTTGACTGTGTCATCTATCAATCTCGAGCATGAAAAAAAAAATAAATAAATAAATAAAAATGGACAAATAATAAATAATAAGTAGTAGTAGTAGTAGTTAAGTCCAGCCGCCCAAACACAAGGGTTCGTTATGCTGATATTTCACAGCGAATGACTGGACTGCATAAAAAAAGAAGGGGTAGGAAAGACAATCAAAGTATTCTCAAAAAGGATGGGAAAGAGGAGAGTAATAAATAAACAAATGAATTGATCAGCAGGACTCTAGGTAGCCAAAATTAAGACGAAACACTAAGGAATCGCTATAAGAGCAGACAACTTATGAAGAATAGAAGAAGGACTTTGATGAGAAGAAAAACTGACTTGACTCAGATGATTGGACCCCTCCCTTTCTCTCAAGTTTATCTATTCAAAGAAGATTTTCTTCCATCAAGAGTGATTACAACTAGGCTTTTTAGACTGAGATAGATAGAGGCTGAATTTGCTCAAGAAGTAATTAGGAAGAAAAGGTGGACAAGAGAGACATTCAAAGATAGAAAGAGAGAGAAGGCAATTTGAGAAACCAGACCATGACTCAATTGAAACTTAGTACAGCTAACGAATCAGAAGTCGGAAAATTTTAGTTTAACATGCAAGTGCGATTGCTGGGGAAATTCAGTTCTCCCAAAAACTCCCAAAAAAGAAATTATGACACTGAATGCAAAAGGCAGCGAGAAATGGGACCAATTTTATTACTTTTATGTTAATTTAATCAGCAAATTAATCGGACCAAAACGGTTTGAATTTTGGACGGAGGAGTAAAATAGCAAGACAGGTTGTCGTTCAACATATTTTATTTGATAAACAAAAAAAAAAAAAAAAAAAAAAAAAAAAAAAAAGGAGTTGAGTTCAAGTTAACTATATGAAAATTGAAGATTAACTGATGAAAGTACTATGGTACCATAAATTTACTTTAAAACTTAATGTCTGTCTCTGATATTAAAATATTTTACACGGGATATTTGAATAAAATTTAATGAGAAAAGTAATTTGATTTGAAAAGAGGGGCAGAGAGACAGGCATTTTCATGCTTCCAAGAAGACGACCTTACAATTAAAATAAAAATACTGAACTCAGAGGAAATATTACTGAAAAAGTTTATTAATTGTAATACATAAATATTCCAGCAATACAAAAATGAAACAGTATAATAGATGAAACTTTTTTAAAATAAATTGATAGAAAATTTAAAAAGAAAAAAAAAAAATAAATAAATAAAATAATAATTGAATAAATAAATAAGAAAAAAAAGTAGGGAAACTGTATCACATTTTCATATTCCTAAGCCTATAATACATAAAATTGAGAGGAAAGAGAAAAAATAAATCTGCAGAAAGCCTACAAATCGTCAAATCCTAATTTAGTATCAGTCCACCACGTATTTAGTTGTCGCACGGTCAAACAATGTAACTCAGTCAAGCATAAAAATGTTTGGGAGTCAACTGTTCAGTAGAACGTAGAGTAAAAAACAAACAGTAAACAAGGAAAACAGAGAAGCAGAATGAGACAAAAAAACAGTACCACACAAGACTTCTTTCATGAAAGGTAAGTTACAGGTTGAGAAAGAAACGTGCATTTATAGCGATAGAAAACTGAGGATTTTAAGAGAATTCTGTCAGACGAACATAAAGATAAGAATACTCTACAGTGTTTTCCCTTCTTTTGACTAGATTCACTTAATTTTTTACACATTTTTACCATTCTTCAAATATTTCTCCACTTGTTTGTTTTTATCTTTTCATTTAATTTAATTTTTTTTTTTTTTTTCTTTGTACAAATTTAAATATTTTAATACCTAGATGACTTCCATCTCAGATAAGGTGAGGCGAGAGGTGGAAATCGCAACGCCGCTGTCACTTGACGTAGACTGAATGCTGCTATGGTCATCGGTATCACTCTGGTTGCTAGTGTACCCAATAACATCGACTTCATCTGTAAACAAACTTGCCGTTATAATATCCACTTCATCTGTAATCAAATTGTAATTTTTTCAAGATAAGTTTATTGGCCAAGTTCGAAAATTGAAAAAGTAAGAAACAAAACAAAAGAAACAAAACGATAAAGAAAACTGAAAACACAATTTTCTCTCACAATTCAGACAAATTTCCAACAACAGAAAAAGATTTATGATTTATTTTTTTAATTTATTTTTTCTATTTATCATTTAGGCGAAGTTCATCAGTTTCAAGTTTGATATCTCATTATTACTTCCAGGTTTCGTTATCAGTGTCACACTGTAGAACAAATGCCTCTAATAATGAAGATTGGCTGCGCTAAGAGCAAAAGATAAAATTAGCATCTCAGATTATACTTAATAAATAACTGGATTAATACTTTAAGTAAGGTACACTAAAGTGCTCCGTACATGATAAAACAAGTTTGATCAAACAAGTAATCGATGAGCTGAATTCCACAAAAAAACAGCAGGTGCACCAAACATTGCATGTTTAATTGTGTTCTGTTTACCAAACAACTGTGTAGTCCAACTGCAGAGTTAATTGGTAAATGGATGGTGTGTCATCTGTTTACCAATGTCAGTCAATAAAACCAATAAAACTCGTTTTGGAGGTGTTTAGGTCAACTTTACTTTTGAATTTTGGAAAAAGGCAGTTGCAAAGGTTTGAAATTTTGTGGTATTTACAAAGAAAATGAAAGTACTTGATGAGCTGAGAACAAAGATGCCTTTGGTTTCTAATTAAGTCCCATTGTTCTGGAGCTTTGTTGTAAAAAGTAGCCAACGCGATGATTTTGATTCCAATTCTGATCTTGAATAAACATTCCATCATAAAATATTCATAAGTTTTGGAAGTCCACGATCCGATGTTGAGTGAACTTCAATAACTTTTATAGTATGTTTTTTGAGAACTTTCCAAGCATGTTATCAAGGAATTTTGAAGGGTTTAAAATATGGTAAATAAATGCGTTATTTTTACACATCTTTACATTAGAATCAAAGCTCAAATTCGCAGAAACCAAAATTCAACGGCAAACACATTAAAAGTGTCTCAAAGGAATACAGTGTATGAGAATGAAATTTGAAGGTTACCTGATTCTGAGATCGACGAAGGAGATGCAGAGGAGGAAGATTGAGAAGAATTTGTACATGACAGAGTGGACGAAATAGAGCATTCCGAAACAGATCGGCGCTTGGTGGTAGAGTTGAGGGATGCGCCAAGCTGTTCCAGCCGCCGCCGCAGGTATCGTTGCTCACGGTTTAGATGCTCTTTATGTATCGAATGTTTTCGATCTTGAGACTCTAAGTTCTGGAATAGTAAAAAATACAATTAGTATCATTGAAGAAACAAGAAAAAACCGCATTTAATCGATGAAAACATGGAAAGAAGCAAAAAAGAAAGATGATTAAGGGGAGGTTAACATGCTAACCTCCCCTTAATCATCTTTTTTTTTTTATCATTTTTTCTTTTTTCCTGTGTACTGCCCATGTAAAATATGTCATCTTCGGGTACCAATTTCTCCCTTGCATTTAAAACTAGGATAATGAGACTTGGCAGGTGTGTTCTTTAGCCTTTCAAAAACAATGTTTACAACTTTTTTTTTAAATTTTTTTAAACTTTTTTCATTGCTTGCCAAATTGTTCCCTTTTTGTGTTCTTTATGTTTGTTTTAGAACAATATCATAAACATGACAGCACAATAAAGTTGTTAACACAGTAGATAAGCATTTTTCAAGCAATTAAAACAAAAGAATCAGCTTTCTAGGACCAACGGTTCTCGAGATATTGGTACCTAAAAATGAAAGTATTGAAGTTTTCAGGAGAGAAGATAGAAAATCATCCCCGCGGACAAAAAAAATTCAAAAATATATTGAAGAAAAATTATTATAAAAGACATTTTGTAATAATTTCGTCACTTTAAATTAAGCAAAACACCGTAAATAATACATGAAAATGCTCAGGAGAATGTCAAGAATAAAAAATAAATAAAAAACAAAATTTGAAAAAATTTCGATTTTCAGGTAACAACCTCCCCTTAAGAAGGAGAAACAGATGGCATTAGGGAAGAGGGGGAGGATTAAGATGGTCTAAAGAAGAGAGATTTAAATTTGAATTTTTAGAGTTTAGTGCAATTTTGCAGAGTTTAAATGAACGCAAAAATAATTAAGGGGGGGGGGGGGAAATGGACTCTTCAAACAACAAGCTTTGACACATAATATTGAAGTCTTGAGAAATCGAGAGATTTGAGGTTTAAAACTGAGCTAAGAAATAACTTCATACTTACTTTAATAAATCTTTTAGCCTTAGTTAAAAGTCCTAAAGTGGTATGCCTTGAGGCTTCATGGCCGAGTGGAACCATTTCCTTAAGTTTTTCTAAACAATTGCGCAGGTGCGCTCGCCTGAAACAAAAAAAAAGAAAACCAATTCTTGTTTAAGAAATTTTACACTCAAGTCTTTCGACTAAATTTCATTGGGTACCAGAGTTGGGCAAATGGGAATCGTAATCGTTTAATCGATTACCGAGTAATCGTAATCGTCAAATCTTTGGATGGTAATTAAATCCATTTTTCACAGATAAATAGTAAAATCAAGGGTATTTTTGATTAGATCTGATACATTTGCAACTAATATGATGGGTGGCTTGTAAAAAATCAGCCTTGATTACCATAAAATCACCCTCCAAAAAAACGACGATTACGATTGCTTCGTAATCGTGTAATCCATTACCACCCCCGTTTTCCCAACTCTGTTGGGTACAACGGTACAAGGATGAACAAAACATGACACACAAATCTCAGTTGGGCAAATGAGGGTGATAATTGATTACACGATTACCGAGTAACCATAATCGTCGTTTTTTCAGAGGATCATTTGACAGTAATCAGGGATGATTTTTTTTTTACAAATCATCCATCATATTAGTTACAGAAGGATTAGATCTAATCGAAATAGCCTTAAAGCTAACTTCAAATCTCTGAAGACTATATTTAATTACCATCCTAAGGTTTCATGATTACTGATTACCCAGTGACTGTGTCATCGATTTCACTCCTATTTACCTCCAACACAAATCATAGAGATGCATCAGAAAGCAATGCAGCAGATTCAAGATGTTGTAAATAACAGACGATGTTAGATGTTATAGATGTCTCTGGAAAATAAACGCGACGATTCCTGGCAATCTTGCAACGTTGCAGTTTGTCTATTTAAACCAGTGGGGATACATGGAGCTATTGCCGCTATTTAGAGTTCGCCGAACACCCTCAAAGAATTTGACCTTCTTCAAGAGTTTACAGGGACAAAATGCAACGTAGCCAGATTGCATGCTTCATCATTAAAACCTCAATCAGCCTTAAAAAAAAAAAAAAAAAAACAATCGATAAAAGACAGACAAATCGTTCTTGACAAGTTTCGCACAAAAACCTAGAATTTTTTTTTTCTCAAACCTCCACTTGACCCCACCGCGCGAAGGAGGTGATACAGGAAAATGTCCGGCTGAAGTGTGACGACGGAAAGGGGGGGGGGGGCGGCAGGCAGCAGGGGCACCGCTGCGCGTGACTCCAGAGTGACAGCTATCCCGGTCTTTGCATGCTCTCTTGCAGTCTTGCACCTAACCCCCCCCCCCCCCCCAGCACATTCACTCACTCACTCAATGTTCGAGTTCATATGAAAAGAGATCCTGAACATAATAAACGGATCCAACTCTGTCCCCTCCCTCCTCCCATTAACCCCTCTTCGACCCCTACACACCTCTCTCAGTACCCTTCAATCGTCGAAAGACGCCTTTACTCTTCTGTAACATTGCACGCCATTCGCTCATTAACACAGGCCTCTCTCTCCCACCCCCACTCGCCCCCTCGTCCAGACGTCAACACCCCTCCCTCTCCTTCGTCCCCCTCGTCCAGACATCACCCGCGGCTCGGCAACAGATTCGGTTACGCCTCGCTGTGGAGCCCAGCGACGATTCTCAACACTATGGATTCGATATCCAACATTGATACCGGCCGAGCACTGAGGTTTCGTAGCTACTACGCGATTTCGACCTTGATGGAAAAACGCAGCGAGCTGATCGGGTGGAAATGCGAATCGTTCGTTTAAACTAGAGTCCCTATATGTAGAGAGTTAAGACAAGAGGGTAGTCAACTTATGATCGGTTGATGAATTTTAGGCTCTACGGACGCCGCCATTGGATGCGATTTTGCACTTTTGTTTTGTTTACCAACGGTCTTTTACAGATAAAAGAGTTAATTTGCGATGAATCTGTTAATTTTAATCATGATGCACCACAAGAATGTGTCTATAAATCTCAAAAGAATCATTAAAAGCGTTAATACACGTCGATCAACAAAAGCAGGGAAAGATTACATCGTTACAAACTTAGCGGAACTGTAATCTTTGCAGTGGAGCAAAACACAACAACGGCCTCAGAATGTAAACAAATTTGCAAAATCGCATCCAATGGCGGCGCCCATGAATTCACTTGTCTTAACTCTCTACATATAGGGACTCTACATTGAACCAGAGTTTGCTTGGAACCAGAGGCCCTCCAACGGCAATCGATACGATATATCGCTCTAATAAAACAGTTTATGAAGTGGTGCATCACTGAATGCGTGGTAACAAGAGAAAGAGTGCGGCATTTTCGGCAAAAGTTGTGATAATAACTACGTCGACTGAGAGTATTGAGGAACGCCTTCATTCACACACGTAACACTGCGACCTCTGGTTGCTTGAGCAACTATTCCTGCTCTTGGGTCTTGGATTTGCCTACTTGCCGTATTGAAGGCGCTTCTAGCTACTTTAATGAAATGATACGGCGGACTCACGCGGATCCAGAGGTGATGAAAGGTATATTGACGGATTTGTTGATGCTTCGATAGACGACTAGTTAGGAGAACCTGCCAACCATTTCTTTGAAATTAATATTTAAAACTATATTGTTTCGCTCATCTCCATAGGTCATAGACTGCGGTTTATGCAGTTGATTCAGAATATCGGATACCACGTCAGAATGAGATAGAATCGATCGAAATACGTCATAGCGGATGTCAGAGGATAATATTATTTGGGAGGATTCGGCAGATGACTCATTTATAATTTACATGTATACTGCGATACCTCGCCACTAATTAAACGGATGAGTAAATGAAATGTTGAATGAAGCACCAACCTTATCCGCTCATAACACACGCTCAAAAGAGTCACTATAACCATAAAAAGGGTGTTTTAGAGCAGCTAATTTAAAATAATTTTCACGTGAGAAACTTATGTTTGTTTTAGTTGAGTGTAAGTTTCTTCGTTGCTCGAAATTTTCTTTGAAGAAATGCCAATAACACATACTTCTGTGTCCAGATAGCCGCTTTTCCAGTTCATTTTATTACAATTTTCAATTTGGGGTTAAAATTGAAGAAACAAACAAACCAAAAGCGTGTGAAATGGTCGGCTCAAATTATGGCTCAAACAATCATTGGATGGTGTCTCCAATATTACAGCGCACCACTTTACACTTCCCTTCTCTCAACGATCATCAAACTCACCGATGCATCAACAATCAACATACTAGTAAGTCGCGGAAGCGTTAACGCATGCATGAATAAAATAAGTCTTCAAGGCCACCACGAGCCAATTCATTACACGTAAGACATACCTCAATAGAGTTCTACACCTCATTCACGCATTCACCAGAGAACTGCTCGAATGCAACAAAGATTATACAGATATCTGTGCCGTAGTACATCTCAGGGCTGCCGTTTTGCGTATAATCAATGCTATTTTTCTATTCACCGATTATTCTACCGGCTGAGAACAGATTACGCAGTTCAATTCAGTGCATGACTGTAATAAACTAAAATACTCGCATCTGTAATCTTTTCTCAACCGGTGGAGTCGTCGATGACTTTAAAAAACTTGCGGATATTTAAATTATGCAACGGAGTTTCCACCGATTAAGGAAAGATTACAGATCAGAGTATTTTCGTGCGTTACAGTAAAACACTGAACTGAACTGTGTAATCTTTTCTCAACCGGTGGAATCATCGGTGAATTGAAAAATAGCATTGATTAAACGCAAAACGGCAGCCCTGATCTACGTCTACATTCTACATACCCCCATGATCTTTTCAGAACTGATGGTGATGCAACGGAGCTTCGGTGAATCTAGAAATTCCACCGATGACTTTGAACATTCCGATGCTTCAACGCTTCAAACGCGGTGCAGGATTCCGTCCGTACGGCGCACGGTGTTTTAAAAACGACTCATTTTGGAAAATAATCTGTAGCTTCGCAAGGAGTACGAATAAAAAAAAAAAAAATTAGAGGAATGTAAGAGCCTACTATGAGGTACTCGATGATGGATTAAAATTTCATCGGGTGCATCCAGTGTTGCCAAATTTTTTATAAATGTGAAATGTTACATTTAGCTCAAAGTAAAAAACTGAAGTAAATTCTGAGAATCGGCAACAGTGGCGACGTATTTACGTATAGGTTATGTTGCCAACATCCATAGTTGATAACATCCAGCGTTGCCGGCATATATGGTTGATAACATCCAGTTTTGCCATTTTTTTTTTTTTTTTTTAAATTGTCAAAACTTTACGCTCAGATCAAAGCAAAAAACTGAATTATAAGTTTACGAAGCGAAGTAGCAACATTGGTATCATATTTTCCTACGTAATAGATAAGAATGATGGTTCAGGTTACAAATAAGGTTGGATACAGTGATGGGCAAAAATCACCTTTTTATGACAGATGAATATGCTCAATGCTGGTATTGTCAAAACTTCGATTTACTGATAGGAATAACGTGAGAATAATGCAAATAACTTTAGTTAATTATTCATGGTTATTCAAAAAATGATTTTTGCCCATCAATGTTGGATACTAATAGCTATGATATTTATCGCCTATAAAAAAAAAAAACATCACTTAACTGCGAAGAAGACACTCTAAATACAGACATGATGAGATTACAGTTCAACGAACGACAGATTGAATACTAAACAGGAGCATTTTACACTGAAAATGACACCCATAGGTATCCAAAACATCGTGTTGTTTTTATATTGTTTTCAGAAAACTGATAAGAAAAAGGTGATCGGGACGGTTAGGAAAGATGGGTCATGGAAAAGGCGAGCGACAGCTGCCCGTTGCGTGCGGCGCGACGCGACCGTGCCGCTCGAGGCCCGGCCGGTGTCGTTTTCATGCGTTTTCATACCCTCCCTTTCCAACTTGAAATGCGTATATCTCAGAGATGAGCAAATATGAGCAAAAGATTTTTTCAGGAGATGTACTACATAGTATAAGCTTCCATGTAATTAAAGTTTCAAACCATAGGCAGGCATAGCTCACTTCCAAACGTCTCAGGGAAACTCAAAATTTTGACCTTTGGACCTCTCACATTTAAGCTTATGTAAAATGGGTGTGCTTCGTTATTTTTCAAAAAAACTAGGCATCAAACGATAGCTCAGAGTACGGAGTATAAGCTCTAGAAATTATGTTAAAACAGATTCTTTCTAAACAATTTAAATAATGCGTAAAGGTGAAAGTTGAAAACGCAGTTTTTTTCAGCCTTTCACAATGAGACATTTTGAGGGCGATTATTTGGCCTAAAAAATGTTATATTCAAAAAAACAGTTTCAGAGTGATGTTCTACGTACTCTAAGGAATATTTTCATGTATTTGTTTCCTTGAAAGCGTGAATGTCATGTTGGGGGTTTTTTTCCATAGGAGGAGACACTGTGCGGCGTACACCCAAGACCCGTCTCCGCTGGATCCAAAAGCATTAAGCAAAACCGACGGAACACACCTTTTTCGAGTGCTTTCGAAAGGAAGAGGCTTATAGGTTCAATTACTGGGTCGTGCCATAAATAAATAAAAAAAAAAAAAAAAGAAGAAGAGTTTTACGATTACTTCGACTAATTGCTCTTGACTGATTTTATCAGACTTGACCGTGTACTTATTATTATTGACTTTTCCCTTCCCTTGGATCCCCTTCCACCTCCATCCTGGCTCTTCCTTCGTCCTGGAGGCTCACCGATCCTTCAGATCTTCCCATCCTACCGGAGCACCCGTAACACGATGCCGGCTCTAACCCTTCCCGCATGATTGAAATTCCCGTATTTTGTATTTTATCAAGGAACTGTAAGAGTCGTTTGAAAAAATTTTCTAAGACGAAATTATTTCACACTCACTCGTAATGGGTCTGTTGCATACTTTTGCTACAACAATATAGATCCTTGACTCCTATGTAAAATTCGGCGAAAATAACGATGCGCACATTAAAAACGTTCAAAATCCACTCATTAACTCAGGAAATCACTTCTATTTCAAACAGCCCGCGCTACAATAGACACTATTTGTACCGGTGTACTACTATACATAGATGGAACCACCGTGCATAAGTAAACAACATCGTAACTACAAAATGATGAAATTTCTTTTTTAATACGTAAAATAGAATCTGCATTTGCTGTCGGGTCTTTTCGGTTTATCAAAGATTACAAAATAATATAAGAAATGTACGCATCTAAACGAAACATTCCAATGTGAGTAAGCTCTGCTCATGTTTACACAAACGAGATCGTTCCATCTATGTCGTTATAAGTCGGTACATAGTGTCTAGTGTAGCGTGGGTTGTTTGAAATGGAAGGTATTTTCTGAGTTAATGAGTGGATTTTGAAAGTTTTTAATGTGCGCATCGTTATTTTCGCCGAATTTTACGTTAGAAACAATGAGTTATATTGATGTAGCAAAAGCACGCAACAGACCCATGGTCTGCATGTGATTTTACTGCATTTAG
This sequence comes from Trialeurodes vaporariorum, assembly GCA_011764245.1. Classification (NCBI taxonomy): domain Eukaryota; kingdom Metazoa; phylum Arthropoda; class Insecta; order Hemiptera; family Aleyrodidae; genus Trialeurodes; species Trialeurodes vaporariorum. The sequence continues at coordinate 4,419,090 of VMOF01000024.1, read as the reverse complement.
GTTCGGACATAGACTCTATTTTGTCTCCTGGAAGTCTCCTAGTTACACTTGAAGTTTCGAATATTTTGATGCCTCCAATAATTTATCTCGCCGTAAAATTGACTTGTGTTCCCTCGTTATTCCTATCGCCTTCCACGACACAAACAAACAACAAATCTTCTTCTCCTTGTCTGAACGTCCATTAGTTTATTCAATACGGTGCAAATGTACGCACGCGGTTATTTAAATGCGATCCTTCCACATTAATGAAAACAGAGTCGAGCGAATACATATTAAATACAACTCCGTACACCGTGACAACATGGCTTATGCTCATTCTCGTTGCTGCTCGGTTGGAACGAGCATCGCACAACACAATCAAGGGTGTTGTATGTTGTTGTTGCTGGATGTTATGTTGTTGCGTTGTGGTATTGGGTGAACCTGTGAATAACTAATAAGGACGCGATGAATATTGTAATCAAGAGCAGCGCAGGCTTAGCGGTCGGGATGATTTAATAATAACGGATGGGTGTGGAAGAGGAGAGCAGGAGCTGGAGGAGGGGAGGGAGGGCAGTGAGGGGAGGGAGGGAAGGGAGGGAGAGGGAGGGAGGGAGGGGAGGGAAAGGGCTCGAGGTCTCCCTTGGTCTATGAGTAAAGAGCGCTGACTGCGCCGAGGAGGGAGGCCTCTCACTCGCCCCTGCCTCCTTGCAATTCCCTACTACTCGCGGCTGATTACTGCTCCTGCTTATCAGCTGAACTGCTGAACTGCTGAAGCAAACAGACTTGGACCTCGGGATGGAACGACAGAAACAGAAACAGGCGCGAGGTCCGGTCCGGTTCGGCCCGCTTGCACCTGGAGGGAGAAAGTCGGACATAGGAACTTGGAAAAGTCGAAGGTGGAAGCCGAAGACTAAAAACTAGAGTCGCAATGGGTCTGTTGCATACTACTTTTGCTACAGCAATATAGAACCTTGATTCTTCTGTAAAATTCGGCGAAAATAACGATGCGCACATTAAAAACGTTCGAAATCCACTCATTAACACAGGAAATCACTTCAATGTCAAACAGCCCGCGCTACACTAGACACTATTTGCACCGGTATACTACTACGTAGACGGAACCACCGTGCATAAGTAAACAACATCGTAACTACAAAATGATGGACTTTCTTTTTTAATACGTAAAATAGAAGCTGCATTTGCTGTCTGATCTTTTCGGACTATCAAAGATTACAAAATAATATAAGAAATGTACGCATCTAAACGAAACATTCCAATGTTCGTAAGTTCTGTTCATGTTTACATAAACGAGATGGTTCCATGTAGTTATAAGTCGGTGATATAGTGTCTAATGTAGCGCGGGTTCTTTGAAATGGAAGGTATTTTCTGAGTTAATGAGTGGATTTTGAAAGTTTTTAATGTGCGCATCGTTATTTTCGCCGAATTTTACGTTAGAAACAATGAGTTATATTGATGTAGCAAAAGTACGCAACAGACCCATTGAATAAAAAGCGTGCGTGGTCAACGCATGTGATTGACTGTAAGCGTGGGTCTTAACTGTTTTAGGCCTTCTGGAAATTAACACGGGATTTTCGTTCCGGGCCGATCATCTCGAAACCTGTGCAAAATTGACGCGTCGCAATAAATTCGAGTCGATTTAGCAGAATTTTCTCAACAAATTAATAGGGTCGTAAGTACCAGTTTATTGACAGTTCGAAAAGACTGTCTCAGTTGAAAAGTATAAATAATAGTGTGTTTTCATGCTTGGCGTGTGTTGAGTAACTCACTATTATGTGTACTTTTCAACTGAGATAGTCTTCTCGATGTTGCAATAAAGTGGCACTTATGGCCTATCAATTTGTTGATAAAATTTTGCTAAATCAACTCGTGTAAATTGTGACGTGTCAATTTTGCACAGGTTTCGAGATAAACGACCTGGGACGAAAACCCCATGTTAATTTCCATGAGGACAAAAACAATTTGGACCCCCGCATTTCCCTCCATTTCCAGCCAATCAGAAGCCGACTCTTATCAGCATTGACCACGCTAGCTCTCAATGCAATTCATTGGCGGATCCAGCAATCTGGCAACAGTGTATTCTTCCCATTTGATTGCATGAGAAATAATCGATTAGTCACGGGGCTATAGCCCCTTCAGGAATCGATTGTTTACTATGCATTCAAATGGGAAGAATGCGCAGTTGTCAGATTTCTGGATCCGCCAATGATGCAATTGCAACTCTTGTTTACTCTTTGGTTTAAATTAACCTTTGGTTTCTGGTCAAACAGTTCAAAATATTACACCTGAATCAAAGGAAGTTTCGACTCAAAAGCGAAAATTCGGGTATAGATTTCAATGGGGCTGTTGCACACTTTTGCTATAAGCGATTTAACAGTCCATTCTGGTGTAAAAACCTCAATAAATAACAATGGCAGCACTAAAAAGTTCCGAAATCCACTCTTAAACTCAATGAACGCTTTTAATTATTGCGAGGGCGTAGTGGTGGCATAGGGCAGTAATAATGGGAGATTCCTATCTTAATTTCGTCACTCTTTCTATGCTGACAAGGATGATTCACAGAGTAATTAGTCATCAGAGTGATGATCCACATCCGATGAATGGTACCGCAACACCTAGTGACACCGGTGTCAAAAGAAAGTCGTCTCTTATTGGTCACTTCTTGATGGAGTTACAGTATTGTTAGATGGGACTCTCTCATTGTTACTACCCTCAGCCACCATTACGCTCACGCAAATAAAAGTGTTTATCGAGTTTAGGAGTGGATTTCGGAAGTTTTTAGTGATCTGCCATCGTTATTTTTGGAGGTTTTTACACCAGAATCGACTATTAAATCGCTTATAGCAAAAGTGTGCAACAGCCCCATTCTTATTTGCTATAATTTTGTACGTATTTTAAATGAAGCAAACACGATTGAGGTGAAAGAAAAGTAACGCCTTTAATTTAACATACAACTTCTGCGGGTGGCGCTTTTGAGATTCGCATGATTTTGGCAGCAAACGAGTGTTAGGAGGAGGGGGGGGGGGTTGAAGAGAGGAGAAGAAGGGGAAGGCGGAGTAGACCAAAAATGAGTTTATAATCAGACGCACGCTCGATCGTTAAACAACTACCATTAAAATCGAAGAAAAAAAAAGAGAAACAAATTTGCTTGATATTCTGGTGTTTGCGAATTTTATCACTCGAAATTAATTTTGATTCCGAGCTGCTGTGCTTTGTGCGAAGAGAATTTAATTGATCGAATTCGGAGGCAGCAGTTATTGTGGGTGCGCGCGCCGTGTTTTTTTTTCTGTTTCTTTTTCGCGCTGCAAGAGGAAAAGTTAAAATCGAGCGACAGGAATAATTTCAAACCAGGTCACTTTCTCATCGATTAGGCGAGCTCCCTCGCGTGAGTCTTCCCACGCCCAAATTTTTTTCTCGACGCGAGAGAGGCGAATTTTTTCAATGTTTTTACGCTCGGAAATTTTGTCATTTCATCTTCGGCGACCTCTTATTTTTTTTTTTTTTTTTTTTTTTTTTTTTTTTTTTTTTTTTTTTTTTTTTGGCAACATGGTTGCCATACAGAGGCGTGCAGTGGCGCAGCGTATCATTTGGGAACATTGCCCTTTGTCCATTTGTACCCCTGAAGGAGATCGAAACATCGTAAGGGCAATGAACACAGCACTGAAATTCTTTTTAATCCAAGGTTTTCCATTTTCTCCTGTGAAAAAACAATGTTAGGAGTGCAGGACATCTGCTCAAATCTGATTTACATCGTGATAAATTAGCGTGACTCAGCAGTGGAATCTAGTTTGGTTTTAGACAGGGGTGTGAATCAGAAAAGGGCAAGAATGCAATCTTGCCGCCCTCCGCAACAATTATAACATTGTGACTTTTTTCATGCATGTACAGCACTATTTTCCAAGCTTTTCAATTTTTTCTGTGTCAACTGATTTAGTGCGCCGCGCAGGTGCACCCCTGCGCAAAGGGTACTCCACGATGCGCTCACGTTGCAGTCCCTGGTTTTAGAGTTATATTGGTAAGGGTTTTCAGCCGTTTTCGTGTTAATAGCAAAACCACAGAGAGCTCAGAAGTATGGCTATAGATTGTATTTTTTGAGCATCGTGAGTTACACGCCTGATAGCCCGCATGACACGAGCCCAGTGTTGCCAGATCTGGCGTTTTTTCCCATAAGAACACATAGAAAAAAACGCAAGACGTGACAACACTGCACGAGCCGCCGCAAGTACGAGTAAAAACAGTGTTGCCACATTTCAATACAAAAAATCATCAGCTATTGTTAATTCTTCGACTCTTCGTGTCATATATTATGTGGCAACAGAGCAAGGTCAATGCACAAAAGGCTCAGATGGCGTCACCCAGTCACCCTCACCTCGCGAGCAGTGGCGTCGCGTGCAAGCCGGCAACGCAGCATTTCGTCCATTTGATCCCGTGTAAAATATCGATTCGAGGGAGAGCACTGTGCACCCCCAACGTTTCGACCCTTTTCATGGGTTTTAATGGACCATATACAACGTTGCCAGATTGCACGCGACGCCACTGCTCGCGAGGACAGTAAAATCACAGGAATTCTCCCGTAGATCATAGAGATCATACACTCTGACTCACTCTCAAGGGAAACCGCGGAGGATTTTTAACCTCAAAATTTGGCAACGCTGCTCCCCGCATTACAGCTCGGTTGGCGTCAGCGGCTACCGGCATCGCCTCGGCCGCATCGTATCGCGTCACGTCACACCCGCAAGAAGAGGAGGGGGGAGGGGGAGGCCTTGTCTTCCTTCACCAAATTTACCGGTCGAATTTCCGGATTTGGAAACGGGATTGCTTCACATGCCACCACATTCCAGGGTGACATTAGGCGTATTCTATTGGAGTACCCCGAGTACCATTTTGTTGCCACCGGCAAAAATGATTGCATGAGCTCACAGGCGTTTATGGGACAGAATAGGTTGAAAATAAATAGTAATAAAAATAAATAAATAAATAAAAAAAATAAAAATAAAAAAGATAAATAAATAAATAAAAAATAAATAAATAAAAAAAAATAAATAAATAAATAAAAATAAATAAATACAAAATAAAAAAAAAAAAAAAAAAAAAAAAAAAAAAAAAAAACCTTCATCCCAATCAACTCAGGCAGCAAAAGATGCAGGATTATCGGTGAATACAGCTGAGGCTCATTGAAAATTGGTTTAGTCATTTTTACTATACAAATTTAGCTAGCGGCACTGTTCTTTTTAATTTCATGTTAGACAGTTAATAATTTTCGATGGTCTCTCCAGAAGAGTTTTCAACAAGAATACAAAAGGAACGGCGATTGTTTCAAAAAAAGAAAAAAAATCGATAGGCCTTTCCAGTCAAAAACAATTTATAAAATTACTCGAACTAAAATTCCTGCTGTTCCTGTAAAAGCAGACAAAATTCCCAATGGTACGAGCTCGAAATCCCAAAGGAAAAACTTTTCGGTTTTCCAGCAAAAAATCCAATTTATTCGAAGGCAATTTTCCCATAAATTGTTGCCATTATTTGTAATTACTATTGAATCAAACGAGACCACTCCCCTCAAACTCCAAATGGGGGGGGGGGGAGGGGACAAAAGCAGGTGATTCTTTGCCGGTGCTTAGTTTTAATTTTCCTAATCACCAGTGGCGGCTCGTGAAATGCGATATATCGATGCCCAATCCATTTAATAAACTGTAGAAAAGTATCGATTTTTCGGGGGTTCAATTGCATCCCCTGACGATCGATACTTTCCTATAGTTTTAAATGGAGTGGACATCGATAGATCGCATTTCACGAGCCGCTACTCAGCTGATCACGCACCATCTCGAAAACTCAGCCGACAACCCTGGCAGACGAACGAGATGAAAAAGTTTCGATGGCATCGACCATGCGGAAGGCGGCGCGCGGCGCGGAGCGGCGCGGCGGGGGTGAAAGAAGTGAATTGAATGAAGGGAGGGGGGGAGAGGGTTAAGGCGATTTCCCACTCTTGGAGATGAAACGCAGGAGCTTGAGAATAAGCGAACCTAGTTTCTTGCACGCAACGGTGCGACGTTGTCGGACTGCAGAGCTTAATTTGTTCAACTTCCACATTTCAAACGCAGCCTAATCTGCAGGAATGTACTATCGAACCTAAAAGTTTTGGCAATCAAGAATGCGAGATGAGTAATAAGATGTAATAAGAGCAACCTTATGCGCTTCGTGTGGATTCTTGACCGTCAACATTTTTGGTGGTGCTAGTACTACCTACATATATATATACGACGAAAATGAAGGCAGCCACACCAGCGAAGTGTCGAGCGGACCTGCAAAATGTTAAACTGAGGTGAAAATTTCCTGAATAATTTCCACAATCCGCAAAAAGGTTACAACAACACGCAGGCTAGCATTTTCCTGCCTTGCCAGCATGCATTGATTAAGATTTTCCTCATTTCGTAGCGTATAAATTGAAATTTTCCTCATTCGACAGCGCACAATTATTTTCAAACAAATATTTTCAGACTAAGGCTAAGTTTCCACAATTCAGACTCTAGAGACGTCACTGACGATAAAATTGGAGAATTCAGATGATTAGACCGATATAGAAGGGATAAAAAAAAAAAAAAATCATTTCCCCCCCCTCCTTCAAAATTTTTAAATTTTGAAAAAAACAAATTCCACACAGTTCACGTGATCAAATGATAGTGTTGATCGCAGAATCGAGCATATTTTGTAGTTCTGGTGTCGTATAGGCAACACACGTCACACACATTTTCCCATTCATCATGGCTTGACATTGATGAGCGTACTGCTTTTTGCCTCGACGGCATATTGCAGGCGCAACTGTGGTTACTAATATTACTATACTTTCGCCGAAAGCACACTGAAGATGAGAGGTCACTTAAATGAGAAACATCGCGATCTGGTGCCCCCGCTGGTTACTGTCTCTTTTATCATTCAACTTTAGATACTCTTTTAAGCGGCGAAGTCCAGATGACCGTTTCAGCTGAACAGATAAACAAAACAAACACGATAGTGTTGTTTGCTTGGTGTTTGATTCGCTGATACAACAACGCTAATTACTCTTTCAAAGTGGGTCATCTTACGTAATTAGTTTGTGTCACAGAAATTTGTTGTTTGCTTTGGCGCTTTAATAGTACCCCAAATGGAAAGATATAGGGCTGAATTAATATTATACCCAAAATGGCGGCGACTTTTCTTTCGATATTCTTCGGCAGATTTTCGTGCTTGGATCTGGACGTCAGAAATTGACAACATGCGACATATGCTAATATTCTCCCAGTCCAGATCAAGCAGTGGCGTCACGTGCCATCTGGCAACAATGCGACTCATCCATTTAAACTCAATAAATATATCGAATTTTTCTTGTGCACTGTGCACCCCCGGTGTTCGACCTTTTACATGCGTTTAAACGGATATCAAGCTGTGTTGCCAAATTGCACGCGACGCCACTGAGATCAAGAGTTTCGAAAAGCTCATTAAAACATTATTTGGTGAATTATGGGCCAGCAACGAGGACTTTCCGAGCATCATAAAGATGGATTATTTTACGTGTAGGTTTAAATGAAGCAAAATTTGTGCTGCCACATTGCACGAGACACTACGGATCGTTATTTTTCCAGCTCGCATGTGCATCCGAGTTAATGCTCATATTTGCAAAAACAAAAGTGCAAAATCAAACTTTTTGTTTACCTTTTTTTTTTTTATTTAGTACAAACATCAATTTAGCAACGTCGCATTAGAACCGCGTGGCTCCAATGCGCTCGGAAGCGAGAGAGAAAAGTGCGAGCAATAGGCAAGCGACCGCCTTGAAAAAAATTCTTACGATTCAACTCGGTCTCTCTTCGGCCATACCGCGTGATCTTAGAGAAGAAAAGGTGCGAGAAGCGGTGAGATCCTGGATACACGTCACACAATATTATAGACCGACTATACGCACCTATGATGCCAAACATATCCGACGGTGCAGCCGTTTTGCGGATTTTCAATAGCATTCTACAATCCATCGGTGATTCTATATCCTTTGAAGCCAAGATTGTTTTGCGGATTTTCAATAGCATTCTACAACAGTAGCGGCCCGTGAAATTTGGCAACCATGCATTTTTCCCACTTCAACTGAGGTAAAAAATCGATTCAAGCGGAGGCTGGCAGCCTCCTCGAGTTTCGATTGTTTTCCATGCATTTAAATGGGATAAAAACACTGTTGCCAAATCGCACAAGCCGCCACTGTTCTACAATCCATCGGTGATTCTATCCTTTGAAGCCAAGATTACAATTGGTTGACAGTTTTTCAATTTAATGGTAATGGTTTCAGATTACAGTGACACTTCTTTCATAATTCGTGACAGAAAGGGTTAAGAATATTTTCAGGGTCATACTGCTTGCATTTGAATGAAATTTCCATTTTTTGCCCACCGTTGAAATCACCGTTGAATTGGAGAATTTCGTCACATTCACGCGAAACGGTCGCAAAACTGAAAAACTACCAAACATTTCCGTAGTTCCGCATGCGCTCTTGAAACTTGTCTGAAGCAAATGTTAATAATTTCTGACAGTGGCGAGGCGTGAAATTTGGCAACATTGTATTTTCTCCATTTAAACTCACCATAAAAAGTCGAACGCTTCAGTCATCGGCGATAATCAGACAATTCGACCTTTCCAATGTGTTCAAATGGGAAAGAGGAACGTTGCCTAATCGCACGCCTCGCCACAGACTTCTGACCACTGTTTGTCGCTCAATAGTGCGTCAAGTCACGAGACACGAAGAAAAATGTTGAGTTGAAGAGAGGAAAAAAACAAATAAAAAGTCGGAAAGGAAGCAAAAAAAAAAAAAAATAATAATAATTATAATGATATTGACGCAATTTTCACATTTTCTAACTCGATTTCTCTTCAATCTCTTCACGTGAGTTCCACGAATGCCTAGTTCAAACGACAACGCTGAAAAAAGCCGACCAATTTGTAAGTAAATAACGAATTAATTGTTAACAGGAGTGTTATGAACAGCCATCACGCGAATATTATTGCCAGCGTTCAACTTCAAAGAAGCTATACTCACGTTCCAGCGAACTGGAACAAAGCCGTTTAAATACCCGCGGTTAATGATAATGATTGTACCAGTGCGGTAGAATCGGAAAATGTGACGGTCAGTTGATAAACGCGAAATTCTGTAAACAAAGGATGATTTCTCCGAAAAAGACAGTTCTAGTGTGACAGTGGTATGGTTCGTGCAATGTGGCAACAATGGATCCTCTCCATTAAAATCTGAGTGAAACAATCGATCTTGGAAATCGATACTTTTGCATAGATTTAAATGGCAGAAAAACATGGTTGCCAAATTGTACGAGCGGCCACAGTATAGTGCGATGACGTCCGCCAGTGAAAAAAAAAGTCCGTTCAGCACTCAGCAGACCCTTTTTTTATAAAAAAAAAAAAAAAAAAAAAAAAAAAAAAAAAAAAAGCAGAAACGAATGGGGCTTTGGCAAACATTTGCTACAGGGGATTGAAGAGTTGATTCTTGGATAAAAACCTGTAAAAATGACGATGAGAACACTAAAGAGTCACGAAATTCACTCTCAGAATCGAGTTTAATGGCGGAGAGACGCAGGTAGTATCATGGGAGATTCCCATCTAGACTGAGACATATCTCCGTGTTTCCGTATGACATAATAAGACAGGAATCTCCCACGATACCTGCTTTGAGCCGCCATTGCAAACTTGCCGTTATAGCAGTTATGTGAGTTTGATTTCTACGCCTTAACGACATAGTGTGTCCGGCTGTTATAAACGTAAAACCAGGTTTCCTCATCATAAGATACCTCTTTCTCACCCCTCTCGCGCTGTTTCCCACGTGTTTTGACCTGCTTATTTCAAATTCGGCCTTAGTTTGTACTCACAACTCATACTTTTTCCAGAATTTCGAATTTTTTCCTAAGAAGACGTAATTTCGAATTTACGTTAAATCTAGGCCAATTTAATGAAAAATGATAACATTTTTGGAATCAGCGTCTCAAAATACATATGATAGCGATGATAAAGTGAAATTGTAGGCGTAAAATTATTCTAAAACCCTGAAAATTAGTAAAATTGACACTGGTGGATGGTGAATGTCGCGGACACTTTACGTCATTTATGATGTTTACTTTGTGAGTTTATTACTGAATTTTAGACTTCTTCAGTGCGATTTTCGTGATTTTGGCTGGCTTTCACATCAGATTGAACTCTTAATTTACTCGCAGCACAAAAGTTTGCGAGAGCCCCATATTGAACGCCTCGTTCGCGGCCGCGCTGCACTATAAACCGTCAAAACTAGAGATTACTAAGCTAAAGAGATATGGCACAACTGCTCAAAACTGTTAATCGACTCCTACGAAGTAAACTAACTGGCATACGATCTGGTGGACCATTTTTGTAAACAATTCTGAAAGTAACCGAAGTGCGTTCGGCTGCCAGTAAATGACTTTTGATTAAAATTTTAGTGGTTCTTTTCGTGGTTAAATTTTTCCGTTGACATTTTCCATTCTGTCAACATGTTTGTAAAGTCAAAAAACTTCAGAAAAGTGTGGTGCCTTGAATTTATTTCCACTAACAGCAGTAATAGCAATGTTTACGAAAAATGGTCCACCAGGTGGTACGCCGTATTGTATCACGGCCTATTTGAAGGCGTTTTTTACGAAATGTCGATTAACGGTTTTCTAACATGGCGGGGATAGGACTTGCCATATTTCTTTTGCTTATGTTAGTAATCTCTGGTCAAAACCCACATTAGTGTGTGTATTGCTTGATGCCTAAACGACATTTTGCAGGCGCAACTCAGGCAACTACCTTTTACTTTTGATGCCGCGCTGGGGACTCGATAGAAAGCGCTGAGCGGATTCTTGCGTATCACATATCGTGAAGTGAAGTAAGTGACGTCAACGTCAGCGGCGAAAACGCACTCTATGGATATTGAGGACAACGAACGAGTGGAGCAGTAATAACAAGACGATGAGCGACGCGCAGCGCAGGCGCACTCGCACGGCTAATTGAGAGCCGAATCGACGCCTTAAAGACTAGCTGAGAGATGGGACGAACGCGACGCGATACAGAGCAGACGCGTCATCGTCAGCTGATACATCGAGTTGACATCGTTGCCATAATGGGTCTGTTACATACTTTTGCTACATAAATAAAACTCATAGTTTCTAACGTAAAATTCGGCGAAAATAACGACGCGCACATTAAAAACTTTCAAAATCAACTCATTAACTAGGAAAATACCTTCCATTTCAAACAACCCGCGCTACACTAGACACTATATCACCGACTTATAACTACATAGATGGAACCATCTCGTTTATGTAAACATGAACAGAACTTTCAAACATTGGAATGTTTTGTTTAGATGCGTACATTTCTTATATTACTTTGTAATCTTTGATAAACCGAAAAGACCAGACAGCAAATGCAGCTTCTATTTTACGTATTAAAAAAGAAATTTCATCATTTTGTAGTTACGATGTTGTTTACTAATGCACGGTGGTTCCGTCTATATGTAGTAGTATACCGGTGCAAATAGTGTCTAGTGTAGCGCGGGCTGTTTGAAATTGAAGTGGTTTCCTGAGTTAATGAGTGGATTTTGAACGTTTTTAATGTGCGCATCGTTATTTCGCCGAATTTTACATAAGAATCAAGGTTCTATATTGTTGAAGCAAAAGTATGCAACAGACCCATTTTCTATTGACACTCAAAATCCTATAAACGTTTTCAGCAGAGGTGGCTGTAGAGGGATTTGGCAACGACGGACTCCCCGCACATCAACCTTTGCAAAATAATCGATCTTCAAGAGGTTCGTTCAATCCCGAGCGGTGACAACGATACTTTTGTAAAGGTTTGAATAGAAGAAGCATCGTTGCCAAATTTCAGGAGCCGCCACTGAGTTTCAATAAAGTAAATTTTAGTAAAAATAAAAAAAAAAAAAAAAAAAAAAATATTTAAAAAATTTTTTTTTAATAAAAATAAATAAATAGATGGTTAGGTAGATACATAGATAAATGAAAAAAAAAAATATGGAAAAAACTAGAATAAGCCGAAATAAAAAGGAATTCTATGCTGGAATATAAAAGTGAAACAATCCGTTATTATCTCTTCTCATCAAGGTAATTTCCGTTAGGGTGATGCTTCGTTCAGTCATTTCCTTCCCAACACCTCGGTTTTTTTGTTTTCGGAAACGGGCAGAAAGGGAGGGAGAGAGAGAGAGAGAGAGAGAGAGAGAGAGAGAGAGAGAGAGAGAGAGAGAGAGAGAGAGATGACGCATCCACACGCTGCTGGAGTCGCGCACCGCTCGACTCGCACAGCGCACAAGCACACGCACGGACACGCAAAAGCGACGATAAATATTCAGTGCGCGTCATTTCGATCCTGTCACCAGATTTCTCTTCCAGCGTTGCCGTCACGTCATGAGATAGCTTATTTCGAAATAGTTTCCTTAAGCCCACTCGGTCGCCAGTGGCGTAGCGTGCAATTTGGCAACGTTGAACTGTGTCCATTTGAACCCACGAAAAAGGTCGAATGCGAAGATGTTCACCGAACACCCAACAATTCGATATTTTTCATGAGTTTAAATGGATAAACTGCAATGTTGCCAAATTTCACGCTACGCCCCTGTCGCATCGGTCGCATAAACAGCTCATCCTCCCAGCACAGGACGAAATTACGACGAGCGAAGCGCTAATGTGATACCTATACTCATTATAGAGCTCGTTTCAAATATGGACACGGGATAGCTCAGTAATCTTTGGCACTTTCTGAATAACAATCCCCTTTGAAATGCCGCCATGGACCTGAATAAAGCTTACGGTTTAAAGATAAGTAAACTCGGTATCTAAACACATTTCTTTCCCCTAGTTTTATCGAGAAATTTAAAAAATAATATGAAATTCCATTTTCCTACCAAAGATTACAAGTTGACCCGGCCTCCACATCAAAAACGAGTTCTGCGTTCATTCTACGCTAAGGAGTAAGGACTTGAATAGTGAGAAAGGAAATATTTTCACAGAACTTTCCTTTCACTTGCAAATAGAATAATTTTATAAAGGAGGTTTCGTCGATCTAGTTGCTACATTTTTCGAAGAACGCGTAGCAAAATTCAGCAACTTGGAGTATTTAGTTGGGATTCTGAAAATTATTATTAAATATTTTATATTATTATTCATTATTATTGTCATGTTTAGTAATTTTTTATTATAATTAATTATTATTGAGAAGACCTTGTTTACATAGGAGTAAATTAGAACCCTCTAGAATTCAGAGTTTGGATTATCGATTCCTCGCCGAGAGCGAGACACAACTTCAGAGAAAAGGACGATTTTTTTTTTTTTTTTTTTTTTTTTTTTTTTTTTTTTTTTTTTTTTTTTTTTTTTTTATAAAACATGGCAGAGTGCTTCAAACAGTTTTTTCTCCCTCCCCTCCCCCGAAAGTATAAAAATATTTTCAAAAGTACGTTGAAAAGGGGGGAATTTTTTTCCCCATTACAGCTCTAGGAAACACATTAGCTAGACATCATGCCACACATTTAGAAAGAAATGAATTATTAAAGAAGAAAAAATTTACATTTTTTAAATTCAAACTACAGTTCAATGTAATTTGGTTGGTGAGTACATGTGCCAAGAGCATGACCGATGGGTTAGAAAACAACAACTAGCAAACCGTGCCGTAACGAGAAATTCGGCAATGTTGCATTTCATCCATGCAAACTCACACTAAAGATCAAACTATTGGGTACTTAGTGAACACCATCGAAAGTCGAACTCAATATTTTGAGTGGGTTTCTATGGACAGAATAAAACGTCGCCAAATCACACGCCACAACACAGCTAGAAAAAAGCAGAGCTGCCGATTTGCGTAGATTTAATGGCATTTTGAAATCCACCGAAGATTCCACCGGTTGAGAAAAGATTACAGAGTTTAGTTCAGTGTATGACTGTAATGCACGAAAATACTAGCGTCTTATATCTAGTCTCAACCGGTATATTTTAATTAATTAACGGCGTTTCCACCGATTGAGAAAAGATTACAGATCAGAGTATTTTCGTGCATTACAGTCATACATTGAACTGAACTATGTAATCTTTTCTCAACCGGTGGAATCTTCGGTGAATTTCAAAATGTCATTAAATCTACGGAAATCGGCAGCTCTGGAAAAAAGTGTTATTTGATTAGAAGCATGGGCGGATCCAGCAATTTGGCAACGATGAATTCATCCCATTTGAACACATGAGAAAGAATCGATTCTTGAGGAGGCCATGACCCTGTTACTAATCGATTGTTTCTCATGCATTCAAATGGGAATAATACTCTGTTGCCAGATTGCTGGATCCGCCCATGATTAGAAGCGGAGACTGAAAAAAAAAAATCGGAATTCTCGGATCATTTTAGCAAACAGGACATGAGAAAATAAAACGGTCTGGGTGACATAATGATATTACTGCCAGCGCAGTCGATAATTTCGGTAATCAAACGATCGAATAATTAATTACTTGACATTACTCATCAATCGTTGGGTGGATTGAATCTACTCCTTCAAGAAAACGGAGACAAAAAATCACAGTCCTGGGGAATGATAAAAATCAATAATTTGTTGCTGGCGAGACGCTTCCTCGAAATGAGACGCACGTGCCGAATAAACCGAGTTGACACCAAACCCCCTCTTTCACTACCTTCCGTTAACACTATATAACTTTCCGTTTCTTGCTCTCAAAACTAGACTCTCTTTCTCACTCTTCTTCAAGCGAATGTCTCAAAGATGACAGAATAGCAGGAAATTCTAACATTAAAACCGTTCCTTCAAAAAAAAAACCGTACACATGATTTTTTGGCGGATGTCATTTCTGTCTCTCCTTCTTTGAGTCAAACTACAAATTTCTTACTTAATTTAAAACAGTTTATTTTTCCTGTCTCGCTTTTTATCTTTAAAAAAAATATATATATATATATATATATATATATATATATATATATATAATATATATATATTATAATATTAATATATATATATATATATATATATATATATTATATATATATATATAATATATATATATATATATTCTTAACCCTTTCAGTACCACGCCCGAGTATATTCGTTTCTGCAATTAGGTCTGCCTCGCAAAATGTCAGTTTTGTATTCACAGCATCAGTTGCGACTCCAAACTGTTAAAATTTATAAAATAATGATTATTAGAGCGCCTTCAATCCATGGTGTATGCAAAATCAGCACCGCTGTGTAGGAATATTTATTTTATCTACCCGCTTAATTTGATCGAATGAGATTTGATTTGTCTTGTTGCCAGATGGCACGCGACGCCACTGTTGACAAATAAAAAATCAAGATTATGAACACGAACAGTAAGATAATTTAATAAAATGTAAAATCGGTCATCTCATAACTTAAAATGAGTCAAACAAAAAACGTGGTTTTTGCAAGAAAATATCATCAACACTGTAAAATATTTAAAAAGGGGGGGGGCAATTTTTTGTGTCCAGAAAGATCTGTGTCTTGAGCCAGTGTGCGGCGGCGGCGGCATGTGTACACAGTACAGTCGGGGACAAAACTAATGTCAGACGACTCCTTGAGGTAGGCTACCTGTAACGCTTCAATTCATTGGGATGAGTATTGCGGGTGGCCTACTTGACGGAACCGTATGACATTCTTTTTGTCCCCGACTGTAAATAGGTTGTCGTTTTCCTGCCATTTGAAACTATGCAAAAATATCGATTTCTCGAATCACTTCACCAGGGTACGAGCTTCATCGCGAAATTTAACATTAAAATGCATCAGAAATGAGGTGGTTTTCCCAGACAATCTTGGAAAAGTGGCAACGCTACACACTCGACCATGGTTGCCGCGATTTAACGGCTTCATTGTCATCCCTCCATTTGATTGTAGGTAAAACAATCGATTCGTAAGCGAAGCAGCAATCTATTGTTAAACATAGATTCAAATAAAGCGAAGGCATTGTTGCCAGATGGCACGAGCCACCACTGGCCTGGACCGCGGCTCGGAGGGTAGGAGGCTGTATTGAGGAATCAATACATAGTTGCATGTCAATTATGACGAAAGAAAAAACAAACAAACAGCAGAAACAACACAAGACGAGGAGCAAGGTCAGGCGTACTACTGACTACACTATCTCTTCACAACAACACAGCACGCGCGCGCGCCCGCCCGCCCGCCACAGTGGCATGGCAGTAGTAAACCGTATACATATAAATCTGCCGTAATTTGAGAATGGCGTACCCACCATTCCACCAACCCCCTACCCGAGGCGCGCGCGGAGCCTCTCATGTGCTCGAGCGCCCATGCCGTAACGCATGCCGCCGGCCGCGATATTGACATGTCATGGGGGCTCAGGGCATCGAGCGTCGATCGCGCCTCAAAGACCCGTGTTGCCAAATCATGCTACTTTCCCTATACTAACGCATAGACAAATCCGCGAGTTCTGGCAACACAGTCACATACTCGTGCCCGTACGAGAGCATGAAGCCTGAGAGGAAAGGTGGTGTGGCCGAAGGGGGGGGGGCTTTCCGAGGCGCCACGCCTGCCTCGCGAACGCGGGCTTGCCCCGACCCGCGACCCAGTATAGTCGCCCTTCGCTCATCCGATCGAGCGCGAAAATTTTTTGAAACAGGTTTTCAAGTGGGAAGGGCATGAACATAAAACACATGCTCAACAGTGGCGCGCCGTTGCCTCCGAAAACACCAGACGCCGTGACCATAACATCTACCTGTTTAATTTTTATTGTTCTTCTTCTTTGGCGGGAAGACACGGTATGGAGAATTTCTTCAAAAACAACCAGCTTTCCGCTCTCATGTGTTAAACAGGCAGTGGATTTTAGCATTTTTTTTTAGCATTAGGCGTTTTACACGCTCCAACAGTCGCCTCACGCCGAAATTCACCACACACATCGTGATGACAACTGTTGCGCGTTGAAGCCAGAAATATTCCGTTCGATATTTGTCGGAAGAAAAGAAAAATGCTGTTAATCCTTCAAATAACATCATTTCCATCATTCAACAGTCCGAAAAAAACGCCTTCCGTCGTGGAAGGCGTTGATTATTAATCTTGTTTCCCAATTTTTTTTGGGATTAATCTTGGACCAATGTTCGGTACCGATGGTCCTGTCCCCAGATAATTGGTGAGCACGTACGGCCATTTATAAGCACATGTGAACGCTCACCATCCAACGTCTTTCGGGGACCGTCTGTACCGAACATTCATTGGTCCCTGGTCTTTGAATAGACTGTGTCAGAATAAACCCGATGCATCGCATCGATTGTTATTTTACTGGTTCTAAACAAAACCTCACTTTCGAGAATTTTTTTTTTCTACATCCGCGACTTCAGCGTGTAATGCGTCCGCCAGCCAATCATTGATTTGACCGGTTGTCTCGACTATCGTTGATGAGACAGAAAGATATTTTTCAACCCCCACGCTCTAGCTCAATTCTCCCGGAGGATCCACGCCTTTCAGAAAAACTTCAGAACAAAAAGGGGGGAAGGAGAGAAAGAGAGAGAGAGAGAGAGAGAGAGAGAGAGAGAGAGAGAGAGAGAGAGAGAGGGAGGGGGAAAGAGAGAGAAAAAAAAACAACCGCAGACTGCAGGTGAAGATGAATGAGCTGTAGACAAAATTTCCTAAATTCGGTAGCATAGGGTTTGTAGTTGTGGTGAAAAAATAATAAAAATAAAGTGAAGAATGTGGACGTGTTTCTTTCATCGCTTAATAGAGGAAGAGGGATGGATAGAAGAGCATGAGGGCAGGAAATGCGGGTGTGAGAGAGAGAGAGGAGAGAGGGGGGGAGTGGAGCAGCTCGAAAAGCTCATTAATTCAACGTTTAATTCGCGTCCATCGTTGCTATGTTGGTGAACTACTAACTGACACACGACCGGGCGCGCTCTAAGGTCCCCCCCCCCCTTCATCAACAAGTTTCGTTCCCGAAGCAAAGCAGAATATACGCCACTAAACTCGTGACCTATTTTTATAATTGACAGAACGCTTCTTTCTGTCCATCGATACGTTAGACATTAGAATTATTATCCCCTTTTTTTTTTTTTTTTTTTTTTTTTTTTTTTTTTTTAAATGTCATTCTGATTTATAGATTTATCTATTCATTTCAGAACAGCGTAACTGTAGGCCCTGCCTCGCCGCCTCCGGCAGGCGGGAGGCGCAGCCAGTGGCGGATCCAGCCCTCGCGAACGGGGGGGGGCGAACTTGGGATATAATGGCTACTCAGTGATCCCCTTTTTATTTTTTCGTTCTGACTTTAACCCTTTCTCCTCCCTCTTTCCCCATTTTGTGGGCCGAACGGGAGGGGCCGATCGCCACCCTTCTGTATCCGCCATATATATATATATGGCTGGCAAATTTATAGATTTTGTAAATGTAACTATAAACTAAATTTAAAAAAACTGTTGGAAAAAACAAAAAATAAAAAAAAATAAAAAAATATGTGCAGACAAAGATTTCAACACTCTACTGCCATGAAGACCCGGCGACATTGGTTTCATGCATGTCTACATCATAAAGTTTCGAGGGACCGCACGAAATAGTAAACCCCAGCACTCTCTTCATCCATTCACGCGTTTACGATTTTCAACGTCAGTTTCTTTGTATTTCTTATATTTATAATATTTTATTGTTACTCTATTCTTTAAACCGGGTGAAGCCTGCTACTTTGACCTTGAGGAGGTGAAACGTAATTTTTGGTCTCGCGCCAGAAACAGTTCAATTAGTCTTTGTCAGAGTCTTAAGGCTGTCCTTTAACGTCGCCTCGCCCCACTTGATGGTACTAAATAAATAATAAAAAAAAAAAAAAAAAAGACTTTTTTTTCTGAGTTCCAAAATTTTTTCCTCCTTAAAATTTCACACGATTTAAAATGACCAGTTAATGCTGGATTCAGCTATCGCAGTTGACCCTGAGGCGTTCGCTTCCACGTCAGTTAGTTTCTGCAATTTTTGCTTGCATCTAATCGTTGCTTGCATAATCTCTTTTTCTCATGCTCTCTCGAGCGGAAATTAAAATTATTATACGATGGACGCCCAAAGTTAGCAGATGAAATGCAGACATTATTACGTCACTAAGACGGACTCCAGATGCAAATCGACATGGACACTTGGACAGACCGATGCGCTTAAAAATAAGTTGGTTTTGACTCACGGCTCGGAGAGGAGAGAAAGTACTTAGAATGATGCCAAATTTTACCTGTAACAGAAACAGAAACGAAATTGTTAAAATTTGAGCAACCAAAAACAAGAATCAACGCAAGATTAGCGTCGATATACAAAAGTAACAACTTGTCTCTGATCGACAAAATGTTTCGGTTGTATTCGAAACAAGACTCGCAAATAATATTCTTCGTTAAGAGCGTAGCGTGCATTTTCGCAAGTTTGCATTAACAATGTCTATATAAACATAAAAGTAGGCAAATGGGACTCGCATACCGAGGCTGAACTTCCGGTCTTCCGGCTGTACTTTTCAGTATTCGGTCTGACTCTATGAGTACTATCGACGAATTTAAGATTGTCGTGACATTTTCACACATTTTCAGTTATGGGTGTGAGATTGGGGCTGATCTGCAACGGCTTTCCAGCCCCACCCAGTCACCCACACTACTGGCCTCTAGCCAACAAGGTGTGAGGAGTATAAAGAGTGGCCGAACCGAAATCTTGAAGGCGAAACTTAGGTCGTGAAAAACTCGCGACAATCTTTAATTCGTCGATAGTATATTTTATACGCGGGAAAAGGACAGTTTTCCAACTCCAATTTGTGTAATCTAAGTTGATTTTCAAGATATCAATTCTGCCGCCCTCCACGAAAAGTCAAAATTATAAATTTGTTGGCATTTTTGAACACCCCCCCCCCCAGGTCCCCTCCCCGCACACGCCCAGCGCATCAGCTCCAATGACGAAGTGAGCAATCTGGCAACGTTGCATTTGATTTATTTGAACCCGACACGAAAAATATCGAGCCGTCTAGAAATCGGCGATGAACTTCATAAATTCAACCTTTCGTATGATTTCAAATGGACCAAATGTTACGTTGCCAAATAAGCACGCTTCGCCAATGCTCAGATCCGATCGATCGATGACAAATTAATATATAGTACACAGGGCTTCCGTTTTGCGTATACTCAATGCTATTTTTCTGTTCACCGATGATTCCACCGGTTGAGAAAAGATTACACAGTTCAATTCAGTGTATGACTGTAATGCACGAAAATACTCTGATCTGTAATATTTCCTTAATCGGTGGAAACTCCGTTGATTAATGGGACTCTTGCGAACTTTTGCTACACAGGATTAAAGAGTTGATTCTTGCATAAAAACCTGTGAAAATGACGATGAGTACACTAAAAAATCACGAAATTCACTCTCAGAATCGAGCTTAAAGGCGGTTCGATGCAGGTATCATGGGAGATTCCTATCTAAATTGAGACGTATCTCTGTGTTTCCAAAGAGAAAGTGGCATATTAGATAGGAATCTCCCATGATACCTGCGTCGAACCGCCATTACAATCTTGCCATTTATGTAGTTATGTTGGTTTATTGCTGAATTTTAAACTTTCTCAGTGTGATTTTCGTGATTTTCGCTGGTTTTTACATCAAAATGGACTGTTCATTTGCTCACAGCAAAAGTTTGCAAGAGCCCCATTAAAATATCCGCAAGTTTTTTAAAGTCATCGACGACTCCACCGGTTGAGAAAAGATTACAGATGCGAGTATTTTAGTTTATTACAGCCATGCACTGAACTGAACTGTGTAATCTTTTCTCAACCGGTGGAATCATCGGTGAATTGAAAAATAGCATTGATTATACGCAAAACGGCAGCCCTGATAGTACACGTCGGTCCATAATCACTGATCGAGCGAACCGGTCCATGATCCGGTGAACCAGCTCTGTAAGCCACCGACTGACGTCACTGACCTTTCAACTCGTGATAGAAGCGAATACCAAAAACCGCCCCCGGCGGTCTACTGCGCAGGCACCTTGCGCACACCACCTGTATCAGTCTACTTCGGATGAGCATAAACTAAATGGCTGATGGCAAAGAGGTGAGCAAACAAGGAGCACGTGGTGAAATCTACAGCTTGCTTTCATGTGTGGACGTTCGGATAGCCTTTCAGTTCGGATATAAAAGGCTGTTCGAGTACGTATCGGCGCGGCGCACCGAATCAAGGCTCCCGCGAGCGAGAATGATTTGTATTCGTCATTTGCCACCGACAACTTTTGAAACTCGCGCTTTAAATGCCTTGACCTCAAAAGAAGAATAAAGATTATGCGCATGCGCGTCAAAAGTTGAAGAGCTGCCTTCGTTAAAAAATTAAAACCAAATATTCCGTCGATAGTGAATCAACACGTATACATGGTGGCATTTGAAATGGAACAGAGGACTATAAAGTGTATGATTGCAAATAGAGTCCCTATATGTAGAGAGTTAAGACAAGTGAAACCATGGGCGCCGCCATTGGATGCGATTTTGCACATTTTTTTACATTCTGAGGGCCGTTGTTGTGTTTTCGTCCACTGCAAAGATTACAGTGCTGCTGAGTTTCTAACGATGTAATCTTTTACTGATTTTGTGGATCGAAATATATTTACGCTTTGAAAGATTCTTTTGGGATTTATAGACATTCTTGAGGCGTATCATGATTAAAATTAACAGATTCGTCGAAAATTAACTCTTTGTCCGCAAAATACCGTTGGTAAACAACTGCGATTGTAAACAAAAGTGCAAAATCGCATCCAATGGCGGCATACGTAGAGCCTAAAACTCATCGACCAATCAGAAGTTGACTATCCTCTTGTCTTAACTCTCTACATATAGGGACTCTAATTGCAAACAATGGCGAAGCGAGCTATTTGGCAACATGATATTTCGTCCGTCTGAACCCATAGAAAAGGTCGAATCCTATGGTCATCGGCGAATCCTAGATAGTTCGATATTTTTCATGGATGTTAATGAGCCAAATGCAACTTTACCAGATTCCACGCTTCGCCACTGATTGCAAAATCATACGCGGTGGTGACATTACCGTGCCAGTGGCGGTTCGTGATAAAATAGTTTATCGATACCAGCTATTCAAACCTACCCCATGCAATCGATACACTTGCATAGGTTCAAATTGGAGGAAAGCTATAATCGATTGTTCAAGAGCCACCACTGCATCATCCACAGGACTCATCGTGCGATCTGGCAACCGGTGGCGGCTCGTGCTATCAGCCGTTTTTTGCATATTTGATTCTATACTAAAGAATCGATTCCTTAAAGAATCAGTTGCTATTTGATTCTATACTAAAGAATCGATTCCTTAAAGAATCAGTTGCTATTTGATTCTATACTAAAGAATCGATTCCTTAAAGAATCAGTTGCTATTTGATTCTATACTAAAGAATCGATTCCTTAAAGAATCAGTTGCTATTTGATTCTATACTAAAGAATCGATTCCTTAAAGAATCAGTTGCTATTTGATTCTATACTAAAGAATCGATTCCTTAAAGAATCAGTTGCTATTTGATTCTATACTAAAGAATCGATTCCTTAAAGAATCAGTTGCTATTTGATTCTATACTAAAGAATCGATTCCTTAAAGAATCAGTTGCTATTTGATTCTATACTAAAGAATCGATTCCTTAAAGAATCAGTTGCTATTTGATTCTATACTAAAGAATCGATTCCTTAAAGAATCAGTTGCTATTTGATTCTATACTAAAGAATCGATTCCTTAAAGAATCAGTTGCTATTTGATTCTATACTAAAGAATCGATTCCTTAAAGAATCAGTTGCTATTTGATTCTATACTAAAGAATCGATTCCTTAAAGAATCAGTTGCTATTTGATTCTATACTAAAGAATCGATTCCTTAAAGAATCAGTTGCTATTTGATTCTATACTAAAGAATCGATTCCTTAAAGAATCAGTTGCTATTTGATTCTATACTAAAGAATCGATTCCTCAAAGAATCAGTGAATCCCCAAACGATCGATTACTTCACGTAGGTGTTACTAGAGACAATCCGTTGCTACCACGTTGCACAAACCGCCACTGCTGGCAACTTCGCTTTTTCAAACCTTTTTAACACCCGATTCCTTAAAAGAAATCAAAGCTAGCTCGCTCTAATCCAACCCGGTGTTTACTTTGCCTATCTTTCAAATTGAAGGCACTCGCCAAAAAATTCTTTGACAAACGTTATTTCTACTGTGTGAGAGCTCCTATCATTTCAAGAGCCCTTTTTCCAGAGACGCCCTCAATTACTTGTAGTATATAATATAAAAATGTAATCCAAGAACTCGGCTTTCTCCCTCTTTGTTTACATAGTAACACTGGCGCAACCAGGATCCATTTCATCTCATTTCCCATTTGAATGTTTAAGTAGGAAAAGGACAGAAAGGGGGGGAGGGGTTATCCCCTTGTCAATCCTTGTCTAACATACGTTTCTTAATGGAGAAAAGAGAGAGATACTGCATAGTAACGTATGAATAAGAAAAGGATGGAGGGCAAGCCTACATCACGTGACTTTCACCCCTCTTTTGATACTCTCACCATCAACGAGCCCATGAATAAGGCGAGGAAGAAGAACAAGATGCAAGGCAGAAAAATAAAGAACTCCAAATTGTGATTTTCATTTAAAAAATTTTACGTAACGTGCACGACGTATCGGTCTTACGTGGGGCTTACGTCTGACAGTAGAGTATCTTTATACAACGGCAGCGTCCTCCAGGTGCGCCCAACCAGAAACCATCAAGAGAGTGGCTCATGGCTCAAGCCTTTATTGCGCATAAAAAAATTTGCGGAGAGGTCCCACAACCCATAACAAACGCTGTCACTTCTCCCAAATGACCTTCACCGCAGAGCCAATGTGGAACAACGGTGGGGTAGGGGTGGGGGGAGCCTCCTCCCCACGCTACCCAGAAACGGGGGCGATGGGGAGGGGGAGAGAGAATGGAGCGATTAAAATGAACCCGTTAAGAACCCAAGACCTTGCAGTCATATGCACGACGACCATTTGTGAGATGACATTCGCTCACTTTAGTCGCGGTTGCCACTTTTAGCGAAAACTACAATGTACTAGCAAAATACGCTGGCTAGAATTTGCAAATATGCTACACAACTAAGGCACGTGTTGAATGGTATCTTGGACAGTGGCGGCGTGTGAGTTCTGGCAAGCGAAAACAATGCATTTTTATCATTTGAACCTGTGTAAAATATCGATTCGAGGGAGTGCACTGGGTACCGCCCGCGCCCGTACTTCGACCTTTTACATTTCTTTTTATGGACTCAATGCAACGTTGTCAGATTGCACGCGCCGCTACTGATCTTGGACGATTCGTACTGCATACCAGAGTTGGGCAAATGGGGGTGGTAATCGATTACACGATTACCAAGTAATCGTAATCGTCGTTTTTCGGAGGATGATTCTATGGTAATCAAGGCTGATTTTTTACAAGCCACCCATCATATTAGTAGCAGAAGTATTAGATCTAATCAAAAGTACCCTTGATTTTACTATTTATCTGTGAAAAATGGATTTAATTACCATCCAAAGATTTGACGATTACGATTCCCATTTGCCCAACTCTGCTGCATACTTTGAGAGAAGTCCACACGAGAATCCACTCCTAAGTTCAGGAACTCTAAGAATTTTCCATCTTGAACAAACCACGCGAAACTATTGACTATTTTCACTAGAGTCCCTGTACACGAAATAGTCTTGTTAAGTGAGCAGGTAAAGAACAAGAAGCGGCCCAAGGAGGTGTCCTTAATATACAAGGCCCTGTTACGAATTTCGAAACTAGAAAGAGATGGGTATGCATGGGGGTCACGGGAGAGTGGGTGAAGATTTTTACGAACTGCAGACATTTGCTAACGAACTTTCCTTATGGACAAGACATATGCTAACAGATTCTCCTTATGTATAATTAAGAAAAAGTTTGACAAATTATCCTGAAACCTATAGGAACTTCGTGTGTACGCCCTAGCTTCACGTATTTCAGTCGAGGAATCCGAATTTTTCACCAGTTTTGCCCCAGCTTCTATACGGTTCTTCCTCAACTTTCCTAGTTTTCTCTTGTAGGTGCAGATAATTTCAGTTTTCCGAAGGAAAATTGAGTTTAGAGGGAAAGTAGAGACAAAATTTGAAAGTAAGAGTGCTAAATTTCACGCTAATTTGCAAAATTACAGTTTACTTATTGTTATTATAAAAATTAAAATTTATCAAAAGCTATGCGTGTAGGAATTTCGTTAGCAAATGTCTGCAGAACCGTTCGCTTGTGGGTGAGATAGTTTGGAATGCTACGCGAGTTTTATCACAACCGATTGCGACCGATGAGTGCATTGATGTGGTTGTTGGCTAACCGTTGACTTCGCACTAAAACCGGCTATTATTTTAGCCTGAAAAACCTATACGGCAACATTGGTTAATGGATGAAGATTGAGGCACACTGTACGTATGTATATTGTACCAGTAGCGCACCGAGAGTTTCTTCATCTCTCTCTTTTCTCCATTAAGAAACGTGTGTTAGACAAGGATGGACAAGGGGATAAAACCCCCTCCTTCTGTCCTTTTCCTACTCATACATTCAAATGGGAAATGAGAGAGATGGAAGATATCCTGGTTGCGCCAGTGTATTGTACTGTGTATATAACGAAACCCAGTACCCGACTCTCGAAGTCTTGAAGACCCGACGCGGAGAGCGCGTGTGCTGGGTGCAAAATCTGTGCTCCCACTTAATGCTAATTTTATTCTGCGATAATTGTTCTAGAATTGCTCGACGTGTACAGCCGTGACAGCTCCGAATCTCATGATCGCCGGACGGACGCGACGCCATCATGAGGGACCCGCCGATTGAGGTTATTGCGGAATGACTATAGCTTGTGCTGCGGCAGCGCAAAAATTATGCATACAGGAACCAAAATTGTTTGGTTCAATGCTCGGACCTCGAGACGGTTTCTCTTTTCGCAATTTTCGACCGCGACTACACGACTGTATAAATACCCGTTGGTCGATTCGTAATGGAAAGATAAAGAGACAGACGAAAAGTTATCAGCTAACCAGGGCCCGAATGTACTAATGATGACGTCTAGAACGGAGTTCAGATCCACACATCGGTTCGGTTCCAGACAAAACAATGACCACAAAACAAAGAGAACGCAAAGTCATAAAAATGTAAATTGATCGTCCGCGGAGCAGAGGCGAGTTAACGAATTCGTATTTCTCTCTTTCCACCCGTTTAACACATGTGATAGAAAAGGACAAATTTTTTATGACTTTTTCCCCCCTTATATTAATCTGAGACCATAGTGCGTCGCAGTGGCGTAGCGTGCAATGGAGCTGTTGCAAACTTTTGCTACAGGTTTATTAATAGTTGATCAAGGGGTAACACCCTGTAAAAATAACAAATAACGCACTAAAAAATCGCGAAATCCACTCCTAAACTCACAAAATGCTTTTAAACGCGAGATTTTAGTGGCGGCCGAGGCCGCGGTTTTCTTATGGCAATTGTATGCTTCTTCTTCTTTTTGTGTGGTGTTGCGAGAACACCTTGTGTAGATGACGCTGATTGGAGATAGGGATGAAAACCGCGGCCCCGGCCGCCATTACGGTCTCGCGTTTAAAAGCATTTTGTGAGGTTAGGAGTGGATTTCGTGATATTTTAGTGCGCTAATCGTCATTTTAATTGGGTATTACCCCATAATCTATTATTAATAAGCCTGTAGCAAAAGTTTGCAACAGCTCCAGTTGGCAACTTTGTATGTTGTCCATTTAAACCCTTGTAAAAGGTCGAATCGCGGGTTCGCCGAACACCCAATAGTTCGATCATTGTAATGGGCTTAAAGGGAGGAAGTGTCGTGTTGCCAAATTGCACGCTACGCCACTGCTGCGTCGGTTACGCAAGTTACACACTTCTAGCAGTGGCGGCTTGTGCAATTTATAGCAGCAATGGTTTTCCTCCATTTGACTCAACGTAAAACAATCGAATGCTGGTGGAACGCTGCTTCACTGTCGAATCGATTGTTTTACATGGAATCAAATGGAGGGAAAACATTGTTGCCGAATTGCTCGAGCCGACACTGACTTCTAGACTGCCATCATAGATAAATCTATAATTTCCGTTGCAGGAAGCTACTGCATCAAGTCCTGTTGAAGAAACGCAGGCATTCGATTAAACACACGTGGTGTAAGTATACACATACACTAACAACTTCAGTTGTGCATCCATCAGAATCGTATCTTTTTCTCTTATTTACCCATTTAAATGCATGTGCCGGAGTTATGGGCCAAAGTCATGTGATATGGTCTGAGCGCCTCTTCAAGTCTATCCTCGTCTCACACATTTATTCAAACGAACGAAGAGAGAGACAGACGCGCAAGTTCCTGAAATGCGCCACTGTACTTACATCATACAGACAGGCTAGCAACGACTATAGCGGAAGAATACCGAGTTTACCGAGGAGGAGCAATGGCTCTCGTCGTCAGTAACCGGGTACTTATTACACCAGCGGCGCAACAATGGATCTCTTCTATCTCTCTTATTTCCCATTCAAACGTGTATATATATATATATATATATATATATATATATATATATATATATATATATATATATATATATATATAAGAGAGAGAGAGAGAGAGAGAGAGAGAGAGAGAGAGAGTGAGTGAGAGAGAGAGAGTGTGAGTGAGTGAGAGAGAGAGAGAGAGAGAGGGAGAGAGAGAGAGTGAGTGAGAGAGAGAGAGTGTGTGAGTGAGTGAGAGAGAGAGAGTGGGAGAGAGAGAGAGAGTGAGTGAGAGAGAGAGAGAGTGTGTGAGTGAGTGAGAGAGAGAGAGAGAGAGAGGGAGAGAAAGAGAGAGTGTGAGTGAGAGAGAGAGAGGGAGAGAGAGAGAGAGAGTGAGAGAGATATAAAAGGAGGGGGTTTCTTCCCCTCTCCTCTGTACACTTGTCTAACGCATCTGTTTCAATGGAGAAATGAGACGGATATAGAGAAAGAGAATTCTTCGTTGTGCTACTGCTATACACACACACAGACACACAGACATGTAAATGCATCGCGTATACACACAAATGCATACGCTCACTCAACGAGCGCCGACTTAATCAGATACCATCAAATATGCACACGAAATGAAAGGGGTGGAATGAGATAGGAGTTACGAGATATGGGATAAAGTGTATCAATGGCGGGAAGTGGGAGGGCTGGGGGTGGCTCCGATGCGGTTGGTTCCGAGTCATTAAGAGTTATAATTGTCGGTAAATTCGGCTCCTCCCCCCCCCCCCTAAACCACCACCACTGCCGCCTCCTCTTTCTCATTGGATCCAGCTCGTTAAGCTCTTAAAGACTTCAAGAATCATGGAATAAAAGTCAAAACCCCCTCCCCCCCCTCTTTTAAAAACCAGGCGGGCCACTCTTCCTATTGTCAGCGGCGGCGGAATTTAGTGCCGACGCGCTAGGATCTTTTTAGAGCAGGCGCCACTACCGACTTGGGTCTATCAAAACGCCGCGTTTCCTGCCGTCCGGGTCCGCGCAAGCACTGTTGTTGGCCTGTGGAGTGTGGGGGGCCCTCACTCACCCCTCGAGCCCCATCAAAAGTCCTGACACTCGCATTCGCGCTACTTCAATCATTCTCACAGTCGGATGATTAAGACCAGTGGCTATGAAGATTTTTAACGATATAACGTTCCAAACCGGAATCACAGAAACATGGATTTGTTCCCTTCTTTACCATTTGCTCGTCAGCTCAATCAAAACGGCGAGGCCGCGCGGGCTTAAAAGGTTACAAAGATTACACTATTTCCAAAAAAGCTCATCAGGGTTACAGAATATCCAGATTGCATTATTCCAAATGCTGATCATTCTGCATCAGGGTTACAATTAAAATATCCGGATTGCACTATTCCAAATGCTGAACATTCTACATCAGGGTTACAGAATATCCAGATTGCATTATTCCAAATGCTGATCATTCTGCATCAGGGTTACAATTAAAATATCCGGATTGCACTATTCCAAATGCTGAACATTCTACATCAGGGTTACAGAATATCCAGATTGCATTATTCCAAATGCTGAACATTCTGCATCTAGGGTTACAAAATATCCGGATTGCACTATTCTAAATGCTGAACATTCTGCATCAGGGTTACAAAATATCCGGATTGCACTATTCTAAATGCTGAACATTCTACATCAGGGTTACAGATACAGAATATCCAGATTGCATTATTCCAAAAAGCTGAACATTCTGCATCAGAGTGACAGAATATCCAGATTGATTGAGCGACAAATAATGAAAAAAAAAAAAAAAAAAAAAAAAAAAAAGATGTGAGCATACTTAAAATTAATCATCTTTGCTGGTAAATCAAAACACAGCAATTGAAATGAAACTTTCTGATGCTATGCCGCTAGATACTTTTCAGTCGTGTACACCTTTCCACTTTGGATGCTATTTGGGTGGTAGATTAAAGATGGCCGTTTCAGCAAATCATAAAAAAAAAAAAAAAAAAAAAAAAAAAAAAAAAAAAACTCTACACTTAATTGATTGCTGGATCATTCCAGGTTAGCTGTTTGGCTGTCCCACCAGCAACATCTTTAAACTATTCTTTTCTTCCTATATTTTTAAATTTTCCATTTTTTAGCAATCAAAATGGTGGTAATTGAGTGACCTCTTTCTCGCCCAATCTCTAAAAAAAACAAAAACTTGATGTTAGAGAAACAAAACAATGGATTTTAAATTTTGCTGATGGGACAGTTAAGCTGGAATGACCCTCCTGCGAGATACACCGATCAAACAAACGCTCAACGCTCTTTTGAAGCGTTATCCTGAGACATCTTACGACATTCAAAAAGTTACTGACAGTTTAGGTCACGGATATCTTGTTTGTTCGTGAGTAATCAGCCAAACCGATCATCATAAAATTTGCCGCGCAAATAGCATCCAAATCGGGAAGGTATACATGGTTGAATAGTACTCACTATTCAGTAGTCAAATGCTGATTTTTCAGAAAGAGAAACAACTGATGTTTCATGGGACCTTTCTCCAGAAATGGCCTCAATGAGGCTCTTGCAGACTGTTTCTACGTGGGACTGAAGAGTTGATTTTTGCATAAAAACCTGTAAAAACGACGCGGTGAGGACATTCTAAAATCACGAAATTCACTCTCAGAATCGGGCTTAATGGCGGAGAGACGCGGGTATTATGGGAGATTCCTATCAAAATTGAGACTTACCTCTGTGTTTCCGTGGAGAAAGTGACAAATTAGACAGGAATCCCCCATGATACCTGCGCTAAACCGCCATTACGAACTTGCCGTTATAACAAATGCGAATTTCAGACTTTCTTAGTGTGATTTCCGCTGGTTTTTACATGGTATTGGACTATCATTTGCTCACAGCAAAAGTTTACAAGAGCCCAATTTGAAACGAGACCGTGACTATGTCTATTTTTCAGGAATCAGCCAAGGTTATAGATTAAAGAGGTATGCTCATCTGACTTCGCGCCACAAAGTCAGTAGCGCGCAATTCAAAATCACTGCCGGCAAGATGGCCGACAAAAGCAGAAAACATTGAGTTGTTTTACGTTTTCCTGCAGAGGGCAGCCCGATGTTTTCTGCAAAGAGTATACGTTTTCTGCTTTTGTCGGTCATCCTGCCTCAGAGATTAATAAGCCTAAGAGATATGGCACTTCCTATCTCCGCCGTGTTAAAAAACCGTTGGCCGGGCTCCGTAAAAAACGCCTGCAGAATGGCCGTGATACAACGTGCAGTACGCTGGTGACCGTAAACATTGTTGTTATTCATGTTGTTGGAAATGAGGTTAGATTCTCTGTCGCAATTAAATGTTTGTCATTTAATGGCCGATGGGATGATTAAAGTGACTTAGAATTTCAGATTCACGTTCAAAATAAACTCAGAGCTCATTAAACTTCCCAAACACTTTTTTAATCTTATTAATTTAGTTAGTGGCGTTGCTGTCAAACCTCATTTCAAACAACAACAATGGTAACAATGTTTACAGTCACCAGCGTACGCCACATTGCATACTTCGTAGGAGTCGAACAACACTTTAGAATCGTTATGCCATATCTCTTAGGCTTAGTAATCTCTGTCCTGCCTGCAGTGATTTTGAACTGCGCAAAAATTTGTGGCGCGAAGTCAGATGAGCGTACCTCTTTAATCTATAACCTTGGGAATCAGCAGATATCATGACATAAATTCTTCCTTCTGACAGAGAAGGGAAGATACAAGAGAGTGAAGAACAGGAGCCACACTGCCACATCCATGCACAAACTTGACCCCCGGCTGCTGTATCGATTGCGTGGAAAATGTAGGGTAAGGATTTACTATTCAGTGTGAAAACATCGCGCACACCGGGCCACGGCCGCGGCGAAGCACAGCTACATCCATCGGCACGGCATGAGCTCCGCGTGCTCCGGCTCGCGGGCAATCAACGCTAGCGAGCGGTGGATAGCGTCAAGGGAAGGGCGCGGAATGAGGGGTAAGGGAGGGTTAGGGAGGGGGTAGGGAGGGGGAAAGGAGGGGAGGGAGCGTGGGTCGGTATCTGCCGGTTCAATGTTGCCGATCCCTCGGAAAATGCAGCCGAAGTAGAGCTGCCATTTTGAGTACACGGAAAAAAAAGATTAGTGAAAATAACCATACGGATACCTGATTTTGGCACCTGCTAGATGTTATGGTAATGTTAACCAAAAGGATACTATGTTTTGACTAGGCACTAGGTGATGTTAGATTTTTACGCTTTAACGACATAGGTGTCCGCCCCCAATGTACTCAAAACAAGGGTCCTTAGATACAAGCAAGGGTTTTTTTCTTATAATTAGACCTTCTTTAGCGCGATTGGTGGCTGATCCCACGTTCATTGACCTGCCGAGTTCGAATTTGGCCTTAGTTTTGATCGAAATATTCTAGATTTTCCACAATTTAAACTTTATCGCGAAAAATGTTTGAAAGTAGAAAATGCGTAAAATCGGGACGAGTCAAGTAGAAAATGATAACATTTTTGAAATTAGCGTCCCAAATACTGCGGATTAGCACAATTTTAATGTAATTAACAAGAAAATTTATTGAAATACATTACAATTTAATTAAAAAGAACACTGATGTTTGGTGCGTTTCGCGGACAGTTATGTCGTTAAAGAGGCCTACTTGTGATGTTACCTGATTGCATGTCGAATTTACTCAAAGTATCGGTAAATGTACCATACTTCTGGTCAAGTTTACCATAACATCTAGCAGGTGCCAAAATCAGGTATCCGTACGGTTATTTTCACAAATCTTTTTTTTCCGTGTATAATAAACGGTATTTTTCAATTCACCGATGATTCCACCGGTTGAGAAAAGATTACACAGTCCAGTTCAGTGTATGACTATTTATAAGGGTCAATTTGTTGTCAATTAACAACAAAAACGACTCGCAGTTCCAACTAGAGTACCTATATAAGAGATAGTATGGCGGTCTGCGATCATGGATCGTGTTGTTTGAGGTTATGTTACATTGTTGATGAGAACGGTGTCGGTGAACGGTGGGTAGGATGACCGTTTTCCGCTAGAAAATGTAAACGTTACCTCAACGATTACACGTTCGACCCGGTCGGCCATCTTGAAATCTGGCCCTAAAAGCTCTTTGAACGCCTAAAATGTCGCAGTCAATCAGCGTAGGATTCACAGACCGCCAAACTCTCTCTTATAAATAGGTACTCTAGTTCCAACACCTGAACGAAAGGAGTAGTGTCGGGGAGGCAACTAGGCAACTTTGTTTTTTTCCCCCCATTTGATCCCATGAAAAAGGTCGAACTTTACGGTTGCGGAGAAGGGGCATCGTCGAATTCAACTTTTTGAAAGGGTTGAATCGGACGGATTGCAATGTAGCAAAACACTCCTCCGTCCGTTAAATCGGAACAGGAGAGGATTAATTTTCTCTTCGGAGAAAATAAAAAAAATAAAAAATAAAAATAATAATAAAAAATAAAAATAAATAATAATAAAATAAAAATAAATTTCAGGCGAGGTGAAGAAAACGTTTCATATTTGAAACAGCGCATTCCCTTTTCAATCTCAGCGCCAATTCACTGACGAAAGAGAGTGAGCGAGATTCGCGCATAGTTCAAATTTTAAAAGTACCACCTCCAAAGAAAACAAATTAAGTCGTCAATTCACTGACGACTGACGAAGAAGCAATTTTGTTACAAATTCACGGGAAAACTTTCAAAAATACGAAAGAAAATGAATCTGTACATCATTGAGAAATGTGCAAGGTCAATGAATTTAAATTGTGTGGGTAATGTCGTATAGTCACGTGATTTTGGCAGACGAGACGTATGACGCTTTGACGAAAAATTCCCGGCAGTTCTTTATTGAGACGCAAGGAGGGTACGAATGGAGTGATGCGAGTTTTCCGGTTTTACAGATTGCGTGCTTTTTTTTTTTATTTTTTTTTTTGCGGGGAAAAAGATTAGGTTCCGTGATAGCAAGAGTTCGTGTTGTCAAGGAACGGAGTTAAATTTTCAATGCTTCGCTTGCGTGTCGAGTTTCTGTGTTTTCTCAGCGAAAAAAAAAAATTATAATTAATAAAAAAAAAAAAAAAAAAAAAAACGCACCAAACAGCGACGCGCGCAAATCCTCCTCGTGATTCGTGAATCACCCTCATTCATCACTCATGAACCGCTATGAGATCATCACAATTTAGGTTCGGATTCTTCTTCTTTCCTTTCTTTCTTTCTTCCCCTCGAAACTCCAATATTCGTGACCTTCTATAAACCGACGGATTTCCATTCGCCATGAATCCATCATTTTTCGCGGCAAAGAGCATTGGAGCGGACTTCTTGTCACCCGGTTCGACGAGGAACAAGCGCGCGGCGCCCCATTTCCTCGGGCTGACAATTTAATGGCTGAATACTCCAACTCGAGTAAAAAATTTACGGAATTCACGAAGAATTTTCCTGGCCCAATATCCAGCTTCCGCGAAACTCTGTAACCAATGACCTATAACTTTAGAGTGGCACATCAAGGAACGTTCCGCTGGTTCATTGTTGTCACCTAGGGCGCCGCCATCTTGCCATAAAAATCGATTTTGAGGTTAAGTTTTGTAGGTTGTTTCCGGTCGTTTCGTAAACAAACTCGGGCATCGCCGGAAACGACCTACGAATCTGCCGTCCAAATTCCCGCCAAATTCCGAACGACCTACAAAATTTAACCTCAAAACTCGGAATCTGCCGTCCAAATTCCGCTTTTTCACGGGATTCCTTCTACCCTGTGTGGCACAAGGTGGACCAGCCCGCTGCCACTCTGAAGTTATAGCTCATTGTCTGTAACACATATAAAGTCCACTTTCAACTACACAATCTGAACGAGTTTAAAGAATTCTTCGGTAAAACGGCGGATACGCGTTCTCCACTTAAACTCATGTAAAATTATCGATTTCAGGAGAAACGACGTGCTTCACCTACACCCTGTCGAAGAGGATTTTCACGCTTTAACGACATAGATGTCCGCCCCCAATGAATACAAAACAAGGAACCCTGGATACAAAAATGGTTTTTTTTTCTCTTATAATTGGACCTGTAATTGCGTGAGTAGCCGCCTTTCACCACTGCTGTTGAAATTGACCTGCCGAGTTCGAATTTGGCCTTAGTTTTGATAGAAATATTCTAGATTTTCCACAGTTTAAACTTTATCTTGAAAAATGTTTAAAAGTAGAATATGCGTTTAATCAGGACGAGTTAAGTAGAAATTAATAGCATTTTTGACATCAGCGTCCCGAATACTATGAATAAGCTTAATTTTAATGTAATTAACAAGAAAATTCATTGAAATACATTAAAATTTAGTTAAAAATAACACTGATGTTTGGTGCTGTTGGCGGACAGTTTTGTCGTTAAAGAGGCCTACTTGTCGAAGAGCTGGCCAGCAGCGATCAGTCTCACAGTTTTATCCTGAAGAACTCATGTTACAATCGTCGCTCACGCTAAACGGAAAAATAAAACAAGAAGTGGAAAAAAAGGAGTATAAAATCGGAATGGGGCCTGCAAAAGGTGTAGAAATCTTCCTTGTCGAATATCGCGCGAGAATCCATGACCTTAAATTAGATTTGCACAGCATTGGATCAAGGTTAAGACGTAGGATTAGAACTGTACCATCTCCCTTGTGCCGATTAGATTTTGTACATCGAAGATACTCGAGCTGTGATTAGTCATCGGCAAATTAGAATGAAAATGCATAGAAGAAATTACCGACATGAAAGTTTCCGTGTCGCCTCTCACTTCGTTGACATACTTTGTTTCATCGAACAATGCATCAGGAAACGTTTGCTCGCCTTAAGCTCTAGAATAAATTTAGCAGTGCGCAGAGCGGACAATTTTGAGGTCTCCTTCACTATGGACTCAAGAAAGTAGTAAATTTGTCTCGACGATCGAACGTAAAAACTGTATGATACGGCTGGCGACTTCAAGAAGAATGAGGCAATAGTGAACTTTTGTTACAAGCGATTTAAGAGTCAGTTTCAAAATAAAATCCTTAAAAAAAAAAAAAAAAAAAAAAAAAAAAAAAAAAAAAACGATGACAGCGCTAAAACCTACAAAATCTACTCCTAATCTCATGAAATATTTCCGAATGCGCGATCGAAAATGACAGTGTCGGGCACTAATATAATGGGAGATTCTCATTTTAATGGGGCAGTTGCAAGGGTCTGAGATTGTGTGTTTTTATGAAGAAAATGAAAGTACTTGATGAGCTGAGAACAAAATTGCCTTTGGTTTTTCTTAAGTAATGGTCCTGGTCTTGGAGAAACACACGTATGTAAAGTTGTAAAAAACCGTGTGCGTTGTGACATCACTATATACGCGGAATTCCCATTTAAAACAATGTATTTAGGGCCAAAATCT
This sequence comes from Trialeurodes vaporariorum, assembly GCA_011764245.1. Taxonomy (NCBI): domain Eukaryota; kingdom Metazoa; phylum Arthropoda; class Insecta; order Hemiptera; family Aleyrodidae; genus Trialeurodes; species Trialeurodes vaporariorum. Next base: position 4,383,173 of record VMOF01000024.1, on the reverse strand, counting down.
CATCTCTAGAACAACGGGACTTAATTAGAAACCAAAGGCATCCTTGTTCTCAGCTCATCAAGTACTTTCAATCTCTTTATCAAAAACATGACATTTCAGACCCTTGCAACTGCCCCATTTCGTCACTATGTAATATTGCTAATTATAATTGAAATCGCGCATGTTGCGAAAAATCGGATCTATTCGCTACTTTAAAATTGGGAAACTCGACAACCTAGGAGAGTAGGAGCTTTGTATTATATTCCTCTGCCTCGAACTAATTGATTCAAGAATCTTATTGCGTCACTTTCCGTTCTTTTTTTCTCTAAAAAAACGGAATCGATTAGCGTTTTAGCGTCTCGTCTAAATATCAATCGAGAATCCATCAACTAGGCTCCTAGTCTCCCCACTCCACCCCGCCCCGCCACACTAGGCCACGCGTCGCATCGCACGTTGGTTCCAAGCATATACTTTTTAGGGCCATGTAAGCGTAAGCCATTCATTTAAAGTCCGTTTACTTTGGCGAATTTTCAATTTTCATTCCTCATTCCTTTAGAAATTGAAGCAAAACTCGAGCCTGCGAATTTTTAAGCGCCCTTTAATGAAAAGTAAAGGTATATTCATTTTCATTTATTTTTACAGCGTACGCACGGAACAAAATCGCATATATGAAATGCAGCGCTACCGGAGTTGCCGTTTCGCATATATAATGAAGGCCATTTTTCAATTCACCGAGGATTCCACCGGTTGGGAAAAGATTACACAGTTCAGTTCAGTATATGACTGTAATGCACAAAAATACTCACATCTGTAATCTTTTCTCAACTATTACTTCTTTGATTGACAATTCATTTTCTTTTTTCCTTTCATTTTTCATCGTGAAATTTTGACTTTTTGGAATGCCGGGCGGAGGGGGGGGGGAGTACGCCTTCTTGTCCCCCGCTCCGGGCGCCCATGTTCTCAGCTCATTAACCCTTTAAGGTTAGTTCACATGAACGTCACTTTTCCGTTTGTATAGGGAAGGTAGTTAACTGTTCGTACTCGGGGGAGTTGGAATTGCATATACGACGGATTGAAGGCGCCAGACGGAATCTCATATTTTTATACTACATCGAGAATCGTGTTTATTCGGAATCCTGATACTGGAACAACTGTGAAATAGACTAGAAAAGAAAACCGAGTATATTCGGGCTTGGTCCATAAGGGGTTAAGTACCATCATTCCTTTGTGAAATACACAAAAATTTCAAAACCTTGCAACTGCCCCATTTGCATCAGTAATCGATGAAATAACGGCCGGTGAAGTTTTTGCGGGCGGAGCTGTTCTAGTGTTCTGTTTTGGTTGGAGAGGCTGAGAGTTGTGAGCTCTTTAATCCGCCATCGACGCTCCTGAAGTATCCAAGTTTGAAACAGGGAGAGAGAGAGAGAGAGAGAGAGAGAGAGAGAGAGAGAGAGAGAGAGAGAGAGAGAGAGAGAGAGAGAGAGAGAGAGAGAGAGAGAGAGAGAGAGAGAGAGAGAGAGAGGGAGAGGGAGAGGGAGAGAGAGGAGAGAGAGAGAGAGAGAGAGAGAGAGAGGAAATTGCGGAAATGGACTTCTCGAGTCTCGGGATCGAAGCGAATCGCGCTCATTGTTGGTTTTTCCACGGTGACGTTCCCCGTTCGCTGTTCGGGGCGCTGCTGCTGCTGTTGCGCGAGCAGCCGAGGAAACGGAAAGTTGCAGTTCTTGTGTGCATTTTGGTCGACGGACGACGGTAGCAGCATTGGCGCCCGCCGCGCCGCGCCGCTCGGAGAGAATCGATTCACCTACTCCCGTCCACGGTTGACAGATTTGGTTGCCTTTGACGTCAATGAATTCATTCTTGTCCATAGTCGCTTCCAGGTAGAGTCCAGTAGAGTCCCTACTCTGAGAGTTCACAAGCGTCGCCGGACGTTCTTTCATCGATCACAGAAAAGTGCAAAGAATGATGCAAATTTAATTGAAAAGATTGATGTGATGTGCAAGCACTGGTGGCTCGTGGAGGTGAGGCGACGAAAATGAGAGGTGCACACGATTTTTTTTTTTTTTTTTTTTTTAAACGCTCTTCACCTAAACTTTTTTGAAAATTCTATGTTTCATCCACACTTTTTGGACTATTGAAACAAAGAAAGGTGGAACAATAACCATTTTAACCATTATACGTGATTTTTTCATTTTTTTTTTCTTTCTCCTCCAACAAAAAATGTGAGGCGATGGCTCTCTGTCGCCTCACTTGCCTCACCTGGCGAGCCGCCACTGTGTACAAGTGCGAGTGCCGATGCAAAATCGACAACACAAACTGGATCGAATCATGGGTTTTTTCTGGACAGAAAAAAAATTGTTAATTTTTTGCCTTAAAAACATTTTAGTGTTGATACTGTCTTGCAAAACCCATGATATTTGATTGTATTCAAGCTCTAACATGAATTATTTTACACATTTTTGTACTTAAATTTTACAACTGATGAAATGTCTGGTTTAAACGATACAATTTCTCTTGATAGAATGTCCGGTTGAAACAGACCAAACGAAACGTAACCAAATTGCTCGTTCATAGCGTCTACTCTTCATGTATTCAAAGCACAGAATACTCTAATCAGAACGGAAACTCTAATTCATTTTGAAACATTCTTTACTTCGGGCCGCCATGTTCGAAAGTGAGCATCTTCGGCAATCTTCGGCAGATCTTCGGCAACTGGCCGAGTTGTGATTGGTTGTATAGCCTGAAAAAGCATGTCCGCCATCTTGAGAAGTGAGTAGGCACAGTTGCCAGTTTGTGCCAGTAAATTCCAAATCTTGTTTCCATTGGCTCTTATGGGAGTTTCCCTTCTGATTGTATTATTCTGTGTTCAAAGGAGCTTCGTTTCTAAGCGATACTTGGCAACATCAAGCTTGTCTCGTCTCGCCACGGCATGGCAATTGCTTGCACATTGCAACGCTCACACCAATGCAATTCGGCCGCCACTGCACAGTTTAGGCGAGTTGGCGTGTGTGAGTGTGCTCTGTGCTTTAATGCGCGCGCCCGTGCACAGGCGCACTCTGACGGGCGCGTCGCGCGCGGAAGTGAAGTGAATTCGAATGAAGTCAAGTCCGGCCGAAATTGGCCTTGAGCTGCTGGAAAAGCGTCCTTCACGCGTTCCCCGCCACCCCCACTCGTGGCTGCATGCGATTCTTCCATCCCCCAACCCGAGGACCCAACCCGACGCTCCTCCATGGCCTGTTGCACGCTGGAATCGTTGCCCGTTTCGCCCCCCCCCCCCCCCCCCCCCCCCCTCCCCCAACAGATGAATGCAATTGCACTTGTTTTATCTTTCCCAAAGGACTTAATTTCAAGTGGTCCACCTTTCAAGACTTTTGCTTTTTCGAATTAAAACCCATTGGCGGATACAGAGGGTGGCGAATAGGGCGATCGCCCACCCCCCCCCCCCCCGTTCGGCCCTGAAAGTGGGAAAAGCGGGGAGTGGAAGGGGGAAAACAAGAGCGAAAAAAGAAAAGGGGGTCACGAAGGGGTGAAAATCCCCCCAAGGGGGCATCCCCCAACGGGGAGGCAAGTTCGCCCCCCCCCGTTCGCGAGGGCTGGATCCGCCACTGTTAAGGATGAACGAGCCTCAAAAAGGCTTCAAAAGTGTGGTGTATGACTTGTTATATGCACAAATACTATGATCCTGTAATCTTATCTTAACCGGTTGAGTCTCCGTCACTGACATTGACAAATGTGCAGATGTTTGGATGGTTTGACGGTGATTCCACCGGTTGAGAAAAGATTAAAGATGTGATCACAGTCATGCTGAACTGAACCGTGTAATCCTTTTGATCGATCGGTGGAATTGTCAGTGAAACTGACAGCTCTGACTCAAACTGAGGAAAATTTTTGACTGTATAGCATGGAATTTTAGAAACTCGGTTGCTCAAATCACCTCCTCGAAAGCCTTAAATCAACAATTAATTCAATCAAAACTCGACGAGCATAGAGATGGGTGTACTCCCGGAACGGTTATTTTTCTTTGAAGGGACTCCAATATTGAAGCGGAGTCAAGCCTGAGGCTCACAATAACCGCAGTTTCTTCAACCAGAGTTGGCTGAAATGGTAATTGATCACTCGTTTTTCGCTTACACTTCAAATTTCAAAAGTAATCGAGATGGGTTTTTGCGTTAATCAGGAGTACTGATTTCAATGAAACCAAGCATAACGTGTTATGGTGCGAAATAAAATGTTGTTTATCAAGTAATATCAGTTTCATCGAAATCGGCGCAACTGAGCACTGTTCAAAATAATCCACCTCGGCTACTTTTGCAAGGCAATCAATTATGTGCAAAAATAGGATTTGCTAAACTCTCCCTTTTAATTCGATTGTGTGACGAGAATCCGTTCTCCCTTGCTCTATTCCTCTATTATCTAACGTCAAATGCCCGAGAGCAGTGAAGCTCGGTTGCGTTCACGAGTTCGCGCATCTAACTCTCGCTTCGATGAGAGTTCGTACGCATAAGAAAAAATAACTTACCTCAGCACAAAGACTTCCTGATCAAGACTTTGTTGATATAGTCGTGAGAAACGAGCAAGTGTTGTCGAACAATTTTTTCAAGATTTTTATCCACATCGAAAGTGCAAGTGGACTCTGGTTTTCCTATAAGAGCCAAGAAAGCTGGAGAGATTAGATAGAAAGAGAAAGGGGGAGAGGCGGGGGGGAGGCGGGGGGGAGGCGGGGGGGGAGGCGAACAAAGAAGAGAAGGTGGAGGAGGAGGAGGAAAAAATTGCGTCGAAAAAAATTGGACGGGCGCGGCGCGTATGTACTTCCACGCAGAACTAGCAAGTTCACGCGATAAGTTGCAATCAATTGTTCTTTGGTCCTTATAAAAGAGAGGGAGAGGGAGAGAGAGAGAGCGAGAGAGAGAGAGAGAGAGAGAGAGAGAGAGAGAGAGAGAGAGAGAGAGAAAGAGAGAGAGAGACGTTTATATTTAGACTGTTGAACTTGTGACTTGAGAGTAGTTGTGAGTCGAGTGCACGGTGTCAGTGTTGAGAGTTTGAGACAAGCCAGCGTGAAGAGAAAATTACTTGTAGCCAGGCCTGCAGCTCTGTGACGCGTCTATGTTGTAGGTTTCAGTGCCACAGCCTCCTATTTTTCATGCATCCGATAACGGAAACACAAGTGCGAATGGTAATTTGTATCCAACGAAGCTATACATTTATGTATTCGAGTGACCGGTCTTATAGCTGAGCTGCGTAACCACTATGGTGGATTTTTAGGTTAGGTTGAAGGTGTGATTTTTTCCCATTTATTTCTACGTATTTTGATGCAAACGACAGAGGCTGGATTATGCTTCGATAAATTGTGGATCTGCATGAAAATACATGGGAATAAATGGACAAGATTTATCTTTAAACCTAACCTAAAAATCATTCAACTATGGTAATCAGCTTTGCTAGTTTCACACGCAGAGGCAGTATGTAATAGAGGCCACGCACTAGCCGTGCGGTTCAATACATTCGCGTCATTTGGAAAAATTGCAGAACACCGTCCGATTTAACCCTCTACCCCCCCTTCCCAAAAAAAAAACATTCCTAGCATTTTTCCATAGAATTTACTGGTGCTACAAAAGCCCAGAAGAAAGTATGGATGGATACGCGAGGTTTTCTTTAAAAAAAAAAGGGGGGGAAAAAGGAAAAAGAAAGACAAATTATTTACAAAATTTATTTTATCAGATCTTCCACTTCACATTCTTCGACATTTTCCCTCAACTTCAGAAACTCAAGTTAATTTACCATAAAGAATTGACCCTCATCATTGCTATAGACGATTTTACTGCGAAGCCAACGGTTAGGCAACACACTGATCTGATCGGTCTGAATCAGCTGTATAAAAAAGCTCGAGTAGCATTTTTAACTATCTCTCACTCTCTCGAGACCCTCATGCATGGATATCACTATAGCGTCGAAATTCATACACAGGGCGCAGGGTCTTGTTCCACGAAATTCCACAATCAACATCGTAATGAAATTACTCCATAAATTCGTTACTGCCATAAAATTTATCAAAAAATGTCTCTGTATGAGTACAATTCTGGTGGTGAGGGTGAGATGGCAGGCCAGTACATGGGGGTCACGTGAGAATAAAAGAGACAGTTTGGAACGATTAGTTCCAACCGTAGACACCACGTCGCGCTGCTCAAAATGTCAACAATTATTGGCTAAAATAGACGAATTCACGCTAAAAACACAAATTTGAGGAACGTCATGACCTGCGAGCAGACTCCAGGAAGACACCCTGAGAGTTTCAAGCTGAAACACTCAAAAGTAATGCCGGAAATCGTGAAAAACGAAAATTCCCATAAGCCTCAATGAGTGCGAGTGAGGCAGGTAGACATATTATCTTTCGCAGTCACTCTCACTCACTAAGCTTACGGCGAAATGAATTTCATAAGTTACGGATTTTAATTATGAACCAATTTTGCTCGTTTTGGGTTCAAAAAATCCATAAACAAATTTCGCAGGTGCTGACGTTATTGGATTTTGCGTTTTTCATTTTGTTTCACTTTAAAATGCCAAAAACACAAAGCGACTATAGTGGCGCTATCCATCGGATAGAAATCTGGAAAAATTTCGCCTGGAATCACCTTAACCCTTCAACGACCAAGGTAGTTCAAAATAATGCCTCTGATTCGTTTATTTAGGGAAGATAGTTAAGTACTCGTAATCGGAGGAGATGTTATTGCCTATACGACGAATTGAAGGCGCCCGACAAGACCTTACCTTGTTCGTGTTTTCATCGATAAATCGCTTTTATCTGGAATGAAGACCCGACCAATATGAAATAGACTTGAGAAGAAAAACGAGAATGCTCGGGCTTGGCCCATAAAGGGTTAACTAATAACTTTTTCACCAAATGACGTCATCAGTGTCATCACTGAAAACGTTTGAGACACGACTCGGCATCAGCAATAGACCTCTATTGAGTGGTTGCGATTGAATCGACAAAAGTGATGAGACAGAGAGAAAAGAATCAGGACAGCAGAGCTCGCGTTGAGTTGGAAAAGCGCGAGCCGCGAGCGTGAAGCGAGCGAAAGAAACGGAGCCCGCCGGGGACGGCGCGGCAGCGCGTTGTAGGCTGTAGTGCAGCTTGCGTCGGTGACAAGGTCGCGGAAAAACTGCTGAGTAGTTCGGATAGTATTGTTTGCGTTTTCTTTTCTTTCCAAGTCAAAAAAAATAGCGGCTAAAGTATTCTAAGCAATCAAGGCGGCAAGCGAGCAGCTTATCGATACAAGCGAATATAAACGGTGCTGAGCTGGCACCAAAAAAAAAAAAAAAAAAAAAAAAAAAAAAAAAAAAAAATAGATGAAACATGCATGTTCACTTGTAATTTTGACGACAGTTTAATCGGGACAAATGAGAAAATACGTACACAGACAAACGGTCCTTTTTTCAGTGAGACAGTCGATTCGAATAATTGACTTCTCTGACTGTAAGAAATAAATTTGACACGTCGAACTGTCCTCATTCCCAGATTTTCGTCCCGCGACTTTTCGAGATCTGATTTTTTTGGAAGCTGATTCAGCTTTTTCGGACGAGACGAGACAGCGGGAATTGACCAATTCCATTATTGGTTTAAACGGCGTCACGTAACAAGAGTTCGAGTCATTCGAGGGACGAAGGCGTCTTTTTCTGAAATGAACGACTCTAACGACTTCAAATCTGTCACCAGTGGCGTAGCGTGCAATTTGGCTACATTGTATTATGACCATTTCAACTCACATAAAAGGTCGAATGCGAAGGTGTTCACCGAACACCCAATCCTTCGATATTTTTCATGGGTTTAAATGGACTAACTGCAACGTTGCCAAAATGCTCGCTACGGCACTGTCCGCCGTTTAAACTAATGGAAATGATCGATTCCCGCTATCTCGTCTTGTCTCGTCCGAAAGATTAGAATCAGCCCCCAGGAGTCCTGAAAAAGCCCTCGACACGGTAAATAAAACAAAAAAAAAAATATTGCTACGGTGACAACATATTTTGTCTGACCGAAACCGAAACTAGAGTTATTAAAGGGGTATTGTATTCCGACCAATTTTTTTCTTCCCTATTCCATATAACATGATTTGAAACTTTCATTGCGAACAAACGCATTATAAAAGCCAAGATGCCCAGATCTTTATCGCGTAAGAATTGCATCACAGCGCCTTGAATGTTGATAACACTTTAAAAAACAAATTCATTGCAAGAAAGCATTTTCTGTTTCTTTTCATAAAACACTGTTTTCGTATTTTTTCCTCAACTATTTTTGAACTTCAAACGCAAAGGTGGGGAATTCAAAAATTAAAGTTTCAAAAAAGCTACTTCTTCTAACCACCGTTTATTTTGAAGAGGAAGAGCATGCACGCACTCGCACTGTCACAAATTTTGTCGCTTTCAAGAATTCGTTCATCGAAGAGAGAAATTATTTTGAGCTGAAAGTTTGAGACTCATAGTCAGATTACCTTCGCCCTCATGGATTTGCACTCGAAATCAATTCAAAAGAAAGTTGAGCTCACATCGTTGAGCTCAAGGATTCCTCCTCAAAATAAGCGTAGGACCGTGATATTTGCTTTCAATGAATCGCGAAACAGTCCACCACATTCTAAGCGCGAGCAATGGTTGTGAATAGGCTTTGTTCGACAAGTAGATTTCCGATGCACGAGAGAATAATGGAAATTGCATATCCAACGAATTCCGGGGGTTCCTCTTGGAAGAAAACAACAATCGAAAACAAGCAATCAACTCACGGTTTCGGTTTCGTATCTACCGGGGGGGGGGGGGGGCAAATAGAGCAGGGTATGCAATACGCAAAGCACAATGAGCCACCTAACATGCATCCAGACACATTCTTTTGGTGCGTTGCGTATTGCATACCCCCGTCCTCATACTTTGTTGCCGCTGGTGCTTGTGCCTCTAAATGAAGCGATGATGTAGCAAGGTTTTTTAATTCATTGGAGAAAAATTTAATGCAGAGGAATAGGACGTGATTTTCCCTCCTTGTATCTTTTTCTGACACATTCATTCTTATTAATCAGCGGTGTGGCGGCTCGTGCGACATTTAGCAACAACGGATACTCTTCATTTAAAACCTACGTAAAATAATCGATTTTCAGGACTTCAGGGGATCCACTGACTCCCTGAGCATAGAAAAAAAGGGGGGATTAAGTTCCTAGATGTGCCACTACCAACAGAGGACATGTTTCTGAAAGCACCGAGTACAAAAACATACAAGTTAAAATTTACAGTATGAAACTAGAGTTACTAAAATCTTACCGATAACTTTTAGAGACGAATTTGGTACAAAAATAACAATGTTTACCTGAAACAGAAGAAAAAGAAATACGGGTCTTAATTTTTGAGTCCATTGCATGAAACAAAACTTTAAAATACATTCCAATAATGCGATCGTTTTCATAAGATTCATGTTAATCAGATGTACATTGAAACGTACACCACACGGAAAAACAACTACGGTGAAAATAACCATACGGATACCTGATTTTGGCACCAGCTAGATGTTATGGTAATGTTAACCAGAAGTATACTATGTTTTGACTAGGTACTAGGTGATGTTACCTGATTGCATGTCGAATTTACTCAAAGTATCGGTAAATGCACCATACTTCTGGTCAAGTTTACCATAACATCTAGTAGGTGCCAAAATCAGGTATCCGTATGGTTATTTTCACTAATTTTTTTTTCCGTGCAAGTCTGAAAGGGTTAAAAAGGAAACGTTGGAGGAAACTCCTCATTAAACGACAACACTGTTGAACACGCTGTCTCATCTTTTTCCTACAATCTCGACATTGTAGAGTTTTCTAAGGAGACATCAGACTTCCGATTCGCGGGATTTGATGGCAGCCCTGTGATGACTCGAATCCAATGAGCCCAGCCCCTGCGGTGATCCTGCTTCATTTCGCACACGTGAAACTAACAAACATCGACAAGTGGGCGAACGCAATCGCTCTAACCTACACCGTACGAGAGATCGAGAAAACAAGCTCTTACGAGCAAGAAAAAGGAAACGATGATAATAAAATAAAAATAAAATGCACTAACGAACGACTTCATTAGCTCTCCATTGTTACATAAATCCATGAGTTTTTCCTTGGTTAAGTCGAGTCTCGAGGGCAAATAAGAGGGAAAAGTTTTCTTTTTCGTTTTCGTTTTCTTTATCTCTCTCTCCTTCGTTTCAGAAAAGAAAACCCCAAGAAAAGAACGGCGCAAAATAAGGTAGAAGATTAAGCGAGAAACACAATTGGAGAAACACGCACGCACTCACCCCGCAAGAGGCAGCGCGGTGCGCGAGCCGCGGTTAAAAAACACTCAACAGTCGCAACAGTGAGGCGTGAGCGGCGGGGAAAGGGGGAGGACAGCAGAGCTGGTCATCGAAGCCTTATTTACACCAATTTACCTTTGGAAGCCATACAAAGCTTCACAGATAATGCAAAACATAAGTGTCAAAGCATGGCTCACGGCAGGAGGCGTAAATACAGAGACCCACTCCTCATCATCCGACCATCCGTTTGACCTAATAAGAGAGAAAAATGTGAACCTTCTTTTCCTGAAAGATCGAAACGTCGTGACCCATTTTCCGCACGGAAAAAAACTATACGGTGAAAATAACCATACGGATACCTGATTTTGGCACCTGCTAGATGTTATGGTGATATTAACCAGAAGTATACTATGTTTTGACTAGGCACTAGGTGATGTTACCTGATAGCTTGTCGAATTTACTCAAAGTATCGGTAAATGTACCATACTTCTGGTCAAGTTTACCACAACACCTAGCAGGTGCCGAAATCAGGTATCCGTATGGTTATTTTCACTAATCTTTTTTTCCGTGCGATTGATAATGAAAATTGGGCAAATGGGGGTGGTAATCGATTACACGATTACCAAGTAATCGTAATCGTCGATTTTTCGGAGGGTGGTTCTATGGTAATCAAGGCTGATTTTTTACAAGCCACCCATCATAATAGTTGCAGAAGTATTAGATCTAATCAAAAATACCCTTGATTTTACCATTTATCTGTGAAAAATGGATTTAATTACCATCCAAAGTTTTGACGATTACGATTACGATTCCCATTTGCCCAACTCTGTTGATAAGTCGATTTCTGTAGGTCTCCTCCGTAAGCGAATAAATCAATACGGCCATCGAAACCACCACTGACGAGTAGGCCTATGCTACGTTCGATGCATCGATTGAGTTTCGATGTTTTTCCTGCCATCGAATGGATTCAATACTAATGTTGATGTCAATCGATGCATCAGAACTCGTTATTTATCGATATTTTGACTAAAAATTAGACCCAAAAGTATAAACATATTCTTCTTAAACTACCTAAAAAACATAACAACGAATCACAAACTCCGGTGATTTCTCATTTTTGAATTGATAAAATTTGTTTCGATACATCGATATAATTTCGATATTTTTTGGACATCGAACTTCGATGCACAAAACTGGACATCGCACAAGCCTTGTTATGAGGTTTCCTGGAATTCATCGTATATGCTGGTGGAACTACGAGAGTATATTATTCAACAAAATAAAGGGAAAGTTTTAAAATGAATCGAAAGATCAACGATTTCTACGATCTTTCTTGTCAAAATATTGAAACCCTTCGAAAAGTTCGATCTATTGGGTGTGCGGCAGTAGCGGCTCCTGAAATGCGATTTATCGACGTCCACTCCATTGAAAACTATAGAAAAGTATCGATCGTCAGGGGGTGCAATTGAACCCCCAAGAAATCGATACTTTTCAATAGTTTAAAATGGAGTGTACATCGATACATCGCATTTCACGAGCCGCCACTGGTGTGCGGCGGTGATGACTCGCTAAAAATCGATCATCGAGCATCTCCCATTATAGGTCCTGTGATAAAGTATCGATTTGCGAGTCGATTCTTTTCCATGGGTTTGTAGGGAGAAATGAGAATACATCGCGATACATCTCATTTCACGAGCCGCTCCAGTCAAGGGGTCATTTTATGGGAGGCGAGAGTATGGGGCTATTGGGGCTATAGCCCCCTCCCCCCTTTTTGGGGATGCGGGGGTACATTTGTTTGAAAATGCAGTTGAAAAGTCCCCGGATGCAGCTGCTCTTGTAAATCCCCCTTCAACCGTAAAAGTTCGAACAAAATTTGAATTACTGTTACTGAACAGAAAAAAAAAAAAAAAAAAAAAAAAAAAAAAAAAAAATTATTGTTTCTTTTGTTTGTCCCCTCACTTTTTCACCCTACGGGGCGCAGCCCATGCATGGGCTGAGGCCCCTTAATTTCGATCTATTGCAAGGGTTTAAAAGGACGAATCGTAACGTTCTTGATTGGCAATCTTCGGCGCTGCGATCCATAAGCTCTCACTTGAACAACATTAACATTAGCAACGTGAATCGTGCGTTAGTTCCCACTCCTTTCTCTCTATTTCTCCCTCTTTTCCTCTCTCTCTTTCTCTTTCTCTCTCTCTCTCTCTCTCTCTCTCTCTCTCTCTCTCTCTCTCGCTCTCTCTCGCTCTTTCTCTCGTTGCAACTCGTTGAAAATCAACGCAATAGCCGAGCAATTTGTTCACCACTGCAGAGGTAAATTTTTTATTCATACCTTAAGTTACGTAGTCGGAATATGTATTTTATCCTCTTGTTTAGGTTAAAACAAGTTGATCACAAGATGAAGCGGAGTTGCCGGTTTAAATTTATCTACAGGGTAAGGGCGAGAGGACGGAGGAGGGAGAGAGCGAGAGAGAGCGAGAGAGAGAGAGAGAGAGAGAGAGAGAGAGAGAGAGAGAGAGAGAGAGAGAGAGAGAGAGAGAGAAAACCTGCAAGACTTGCTCACAGACTTGAGACAGTGGCGCTTGTCCCACAAACCCGATCAAAATCAAATACGATTTACAGCATTGCCGGACGTTGGGCATTAATCCCAGGAATCAGTATTTCTCTCTCATCACCCCTATCTGAACCAGAGCTGCCGTTTTGCCTATAATCAGTGGTATTTTTCAATTAATCGATGATTCCACCGGTTGAGGAAAGATTACACACTTCAGTTCATAGTGTAAGGCTGGAATGCATAATAATACCCTGATCTGTAATCTTTTCTCTATCGGTGGACACTTTAATATAATGAAAAAAAATCCGCAAGCTTTTTAAGTCATCGACGACTCCACCGGTTGAGAAAATATTACAGATCTGAGTATTTTAGTGCATTACAGTCATACAACTGGACTGAGCCGTGCAATCTTTTCTCAACTATGGTGGAATCATCGTTGAATTGAAAAAATTCCATTAATTATAACGCAATACGGCAGCTCTGATCAGAACCAGTGGCGTAGCGGGCAATTTGGCAACGTTGTACTTGGTCCATTTAAACCCATAAAGAAGGTCGAATGCGAAAGTGTTCACCGAACACCCAGTACTTCGATATTTTTCATGAGTTTAATATAACTGCAACGTTGCCAAATTGCACGCTACGCCACTGATCTGATCAGATGACACGTGAGAGGATAGAGGTTAAACTGCTACATTTCCTTTTCTCATTGTTACTTATCGTCAGACAAAACAAGGGCCTTGGTGTATTTTTTACAAGTTTGCCGCATGGGTCACTGTCCCCTAAAAACCACCGCTTAAAATGCTCGAGGACACGCAGTCGAAGGCTTTTTTCTTCTTTTCTCACAGCTGAAAAACTATTCGGGCCGGATTCAAATTAGATTTCTCCTAGTTCCATGCTTCGATGAGAGCTTCATTGATAAAAGAAATATCTCCTTACTTCGACCAACAGCCCCCCACCTCCACCTCTCCCCCCCCACCAATAGGAATAAAATGCAAAGGGTACCGACGCGGCTGGAAGCAGTGCGCATGAGCGAAACTGCGTTTCCAATCTTATACGGAGCCCTGCAGTATAGGAAATGTATTCTTTTCCATGACCACAGACAAAGACAGTAATGGGTAATGGGTGAGCCGCAAGCCGTGGTTAAAATGAACATGACATTCCAAGGTCACTCAATTTAGCTACACTCGGTCGACGGGAAGAGTGTAATCGGAGGGGGTGGGGGAGGGGACAAAAAGTGTCGGTTCAAGGTATGTCAGCAGAGCTGTCAAGCGACAGAAATTTTCCGCTATTTCACATTTTCCGATACAGAACTTGATAAATAAGGGGGGGGGGGCGATGAGAAAAGCGAATGATGAATGGAAGTCAACTGTCCTTCGCCACGGAATTTATTCATACATAAAAAAAAAAAAAACCGTTAACCCTTTCGCTCCATAGGCTCACATAGAGAGTGTTCTGTTGAGCTTGAGATGGGGTAATACAGAATTTCAACAAAATTGATCTGCACATGAAATTAAGTCATTCGAGTCACTCGTGAAGGTCTGATATTATTGACAGCATTTCTTACAGCTCAGCACTGAAATGGGTAAAACTAACAACAAACCGAGAGAAAATTAAACTATAGGTACATTTACTCAACGGTTGAGCTGATATTCCGTCGACAAGGCAAAATTGCCAAAATTTCGGAGAAATAAACAACAAAAGTTGAGGAATGTTCCCGAATCATAAGAAAAACAATTGACAATTGCAAATTCGGTGATTTTATTCGGTGTTTATAGGGAACCTTGGCACCAGAACTTGCTACAGTCCGAATACATGAAAGGAATTGAGGGAAATTCATTTGAGACAGCTGGGATAATCAAAAATAAATTACTCCAACTAGTCCAAACGTCGACTTGTCCGGAAAAACGACAATACAAAAGCAAAAACTGCTGTTCGATCGAGAAAAAAGTGTTTTTAAGTTTAAATTCGTCTAAAATAAACCTAACACGCACAGATATAGGATCAAGTTTTTCGGTTATATCCCGGTCAAACGAAAACCGTAAATAATACGTGTTAGAGGGTCAACTTTTCCTTTTTACGGGGAAAATCACTGGCTCAGGGGATAATATTTGAATAATTTCAATGAATTAATCGATGGTGAGTATTTCGAGAAAATTGAGAGTACATTCTTTGAAGTATGACAAATCGATTGAATTTGCCAGAATTTTTTTTTTTTTTTTTTTTTTTTTTTTTTTTTTTTTTTTTAATAGTTCACCATTCTTTTACTCTTTGTCATTGTACTCACTGATCACAAGGCTAATTTTTTTCCTTCTATTTGTTTCCCTGATATCAAACGCTTATACGTGTGTGCTTACGCACACTTCATGGCACCGAACTGACACCTGTGCCAACAAGTAACAGAAACCTCCGACAAACGGGTTTGAAAATCGCATCCATTCCCGATCCATTTTCGTGGGTCCAAAACGCTGTGAAGAATTCAAGAACTTCAAACCCGGAAACTGATCAAAATATGCTTACACAATGGGTATCTATTTGTAACATCTCCAACAGATACCCTGTATCAGAAACGCTTATTTGATCAGTTGTAGTAAACTATTTGACAGTCTAAATTATAGGAGATGTAGAGAAAAGGTTACTTCATAATCGACTGATCTGAGATTGTGATGAAAATTCAGAAAAGTAAAATTGAATAAATATATATAATTAGAACTTGAACATAAAAAAAGGAGTTGTCAACAGAATATGACAAAAAAGTTTCATAGACCAAATAGCTTATCGGACTAAAATTCAAAGTAGATTAAAATTTTCTTCCAAATTAATTAATAATTGATTAATCCAATAATATTATTATTTTATTATTATTATTATTCTCCTTGTTATTTATGTATCAGATATATTATTTTTCTTGCATCACCTTGACCCACACTATAGCCTGAGGCTCTCATGTATTAGAATGAATGAATAAATAAATAAATAAATAAATAAATAAATAAATAAATAAATAAATAAATAAATAGATAAATAAATAAATAAAATGAGACGGACTAAAAATCATCGACCAAAGGAGAAATTGGACAGTATAGGACTTTTGACCCATGCTCCAACGCACGCCTTAAACAATTGATTCTTTGGGATACACTGTTACAGTGGCGTCGCGTGCAATTTGGCAACAATGTATTCTATCCATTTAAACTCACGTAAAAGATCGAATTCAGGGGGTTCACAGTGAACACGGAAAATTCGATATATTTAATGAGTTTAAATGGAGCAGTTGCATGGTTGCCAGATGGCACGCGACGCCACTGCACTATTAGTTAAAAATGCTTCCTCCGACTCCGATTACATAAAAATGCCATGATTTCTCCCGGTATATAGTTTTGGGAGTAAGAAATTTTTGTAAAGTAGAAAATGGTGGAAAAAGGAGGAGAGAGATAGTCGTAATTTGCAGTTTCCTGGAGTTAAGAGATGATTTTACTCCACAGAGGCGCACACACCCTCCTCGATAGTATTTTCCGCCAGTGGCGTAGCGCGCAATTTGGCAACGTTGTATTTTGTCCATTTTAAACCCATGTAAAAGATCGAATGCGAAGGTGTTCACCGAACACCCAATACTTCGATCTTTTTCATGGGTTCAAATGGACGTACTGCAACGTTGCCATATTGCACGCTACGCCACTGTTTTCCGCTCTTAACTCCCATACAGTGATGCACCTCACTTTTACTACGCATGAGAGTAAAATTTACCCTCATTTTGTTCCGATCTTCACTCCGGATTTTTTGGCCAATTTATAACAGTGTACGTTTATAGGGGCAAAATACAGTATTTCCGTATTGCACGCTTCGATACTGCCGAACAGCTGGGTGTATTCAACGTTCCACGTGTTCGGGCTCGGACTGGGGGGGAAAAAAACACTTCGAGAGAAACCACGGCAACAGTGTCAATTAAAATTGCAGTTCAACATCAAAAACTTCGAAAATGACCGTAACTGATTGAATTACATGCATTTGTTATTTATAAATTACGAGTGGCCGGCGCGTGACGCTGACAACACTCGTCGCACAGTGATGGCAAACCATCGGATTCAGAGGAAACTGATCATTTTTGGGATAAAATTCATAAAATTCCAAAGTATCCTCTAAACTATCCGAATTTTCCTTTACAGTTCTCAGAACCAATGATAGCTTTCTCACTTTCTCAGAATCCTCGAGTTTTCCCGGTTGTCTCTATCAACGTTTCCTTTTCCTATACGCAACCCTGCTGAAAACACTACAGGAAGCTTATTTTATTAGTCGATTCAAGGGAAGATCTAAAGTTCAAAACTTTTCCGAAGACACCAAACGCCATACTCAACCAGACCATATCTGGCCAATCAGAAGCGTTAGGATGATTCCAGGGTCGATTAAATCCAACCAGATCAGCAGTTTTTGGCTAAAATTGACGAATTTACGCTTAAAAACGCAAATTTGTGGAAAGTCAGCACCTGCTAACATACTTAAGGGAGATACCCTAAAAGTTTCAAGCTGAAACACTCAAAAGTAAAGCCGAAAATAATTGAAATACGAAAATTCCCGTAAGCCTCAATGAGTGCGAGTGAGGCAGAGAGACGTATTATCACTCGCACTCACTTTCTCTTACTAAGCTTATACGGAATGAAATGCGTTTCATAATTTACGGCTTTAATTCTAAACTAATTTCGCTCGTTTTGGGCTCAAAAAATCCGTAACAAAATTTCGCAGGTCCTGGCGTTGTTGGATTTTGCGTTTTACCTATGATCTCAGTTTAAAACGCCAAAAACACGACTTTGCCGAAAATCGACTATATAGTGGCGCTATCCATCGGATTGAAATTTGGAAAATTTTCGCCTGGAATTACCAAAATCATTGTCTTTTCGCCCTTGACCTCGTGAGAAGGGTACAAATCCTGAGGTTTGGGTGGTGCATCGGTGTCGTCAATACAGTGGCGTAGCCAAAGGGGGGGGGGGGGTCGTCCAGCCCCTAGACACCAAAATTTGTTCTAAAAAAAAGGTTATTTTTTGCGTTTTCAGACGAATTTTACCAAATTAGTAGCTTTGGACCCCCCCCCCCCCCCTTGACAATTTTCGGACCCCGGACCCCCCCCCCCCCCCCGGATAGAAAACTTCCTGGTTACGCCACTGCGTCTATAGTTGAAGTTGCCGATCCACAACCGTTGGTCCGGGTGAAATTTAACATAGGAACTGAATAAAAAAATACGCTGATAGACTTGAGGATTTCCTTATTTACTCAAACTTCGGCCCACTGTAAGTACAGCGTAGTGATGAGTTGGTCGGCTCATGAGACGTCCGATGGCTCGAGAGATCGATTTAATCGATAAGAGGCGAATTAGTGCTCTTGATTATTCACTCTGACGAGAGTGTTTGGATGTTGACTCGGCCGTCGCGTCGCGTCGCGCGGTACAGATCCGCTGCGGTCGGGTCGCCATGTGCGCTCCGCAATAATAAGTCCGCAATAGAATTCCAAACCGATGGAAGTGAGAGAAAGAAAAGAAAAAAAAAGCTGTTAATATGAGTACTTGCGAATTACGAGAGCATGATAAAGAATACGGCTGTTTGTTATAGGTGAAAAAACAAGAGAGGGAGAAAAAAACAAAATCAAAAAAAAAAAAAAACTGCTTGCAAACATAGTTGCCAATTCGCGAGGCATTCAAGCTCACGTAAAACCACAGAATAATACAATCAGAACGGAAACTCCCATAAGAGCCAATGGAAGCAAGTTTGGAATTTAACGGCACCAATAGGCAACTCTGTGGTCCTATATCCCAACATGGCGGACGTGTGTGATTTGTGTTAAAACTCATTTATTTCTGTAAATTGTGGAAAGAAATCTTAAGTTTCCGGCCTCACTTTTATTCTTTTGGCATTTTAGAACGAAAATTTCGCGGATCATGTCCTACATTTTTTTATTCGCGCGCGAATCCAGATGTAAACATCCTATATCCCAACATGGCGGACGCGAAACGACTTTGCTTCAAAATCCGACAGAGTTTCCGTTCTGATTGTATTATTCTGTGGTAAAGCTCTCTGTTTTACTACGATAATCACACACACAGTCATCGTTCAAAAGCTTTGGCACTTCGTACGATATTCCACAGTGTTTTTTTTGTTTGTTTTTTTTTACAGCATTCGTATTCGAGAAAGTCAGAAAGTCTAGTTAACTATTTGTAGTTGTAGTTTGAAATCGAAATTAAATAGATTCACATCCAAAATTAGCAGTGGCGGCACGTGCAAACTGGCAACGTTGCGTTTTGTCCATTTAAACCCATATAACAAATCAATTCGAGGGAGTGCGCTGTCCAACCCCAATATTTCGAGATTTTTCATGGCTTTATAAAATAGACTAAAAGCAATGTTGCCAGATTGCGGCACGCCCTACGAAGCCTTTCAAGACTCGAGTTGAATTATTTCATGCGAAAGAATCGCACGACCTTGGCGGAATTCGATACTTGGAGACCAGAGGCGGCTCGAGAACAATCGATGATGGTTGTTCTGATATCTAAACCCATGCAAAAGTATCGAAATCGAGTGTATGGGGGTTTCGATTGAACCTCCACTGAATATCCGCAAAACGGCAGAAATAAGTGGCGTGGCGTGCAATTCAGCAATGTTGAATTGTTTTAATTTAAGCCCAGGTGGAGTGAGAAGGTGTTCACCGAACATTCGATAGTTCGATCTTACTCACAGACAGTGGCGTAGCGTGAACTTTGGCAACGTTGCATTGTGTCCATTTAAATCCATGTAAAAGGTCGAATGCGAAGGTGTTCACCGAGAACACCCAATACTTCGATCTTTTTCATGGGCTCAAATGGACAAACTGCAACGTTGCCAATTAGCACGCTACGCCGCACTGCTCATAATATCCCTTCACTGCATGGGGTTCCTCTCAAGGAACAAGTTGCTTTAACGCTCATATAAAATAAAGGTTTCGAGATATGACTTCGGCGCAGGGTGTGTCAACGCGGGAGAGGGTATGTTTTGAGCTCACGAAAAAAAAAAAAAAAAAAAAAAAAAAAATTGGCTGAAAGAAAACATCATGCAGTAAAGGGTTCGTGGTCGAAATCATGTCAGGGGGAAAATTTGCCCCCGTATCCAAATTGCCCACATTTTGATTATTTTTATGAAGTTTCCGGCATTGGCTTTTTGAAAAATCTAATTAAAGTAAAAAAAAAAATAAAAAAATTAAAATTTAAAAAAAAAAAAATAAAGCAAATTCCCGCCATTTCTAATGGTGTTATATCACTTGTAAAAAACGAGTAAAAAATAGAATCTTGGCCGAAAAACCGTCAAATTATTTTTTTTCACCATTTTTCCCATACATTTGACCATCTAGTAAATTGAAAAATCCACATTTGCTTGAGAAAAAAAAAATCATGCGGTGAAGGGTTAAATTTAAATGAACGAGCAGCACCAGCAACGTTACCAAATTGCACACTACGCCATTGGCGCAGAACTGTAGTGCACTTGCGAATACAAACATTCGGAACGCTAATTAATCCATGCGCGCGCCCTCGGTCGAAAATTGGTCAAGTTTTATGGACTCCGAAATTCGAGAGCGATAATTACCCAAGCTACGGTGTACGCACTACGCGGGTCGGGCGATGGACCGCAAAATCGAATGCCGCGCGGGACGACGGCCATCCATTGGGCCACGATCCGCGCGTCCCGCGGGCCGCGACCTCGAGAGGAATGACCATTGGCACTCACTCACTCGATCGGCCGAGCTCGTTGGCGCCACTACAAAATCAGCTTTTGGAGCTAGAAAAACTCGGCAAACTTCGATGCTGATCCGACACACATACAAACACACATAAACAAACAAACGCAAGGAGTAAAGAGAGAGAGAGAGAGAGAGAGAGAGAGAGAGAGAGAGAGAGAGAGAGAGAGAGAGAGAGAGAGAGAGAGAGAGAGACAGAGAGAGAGAGAGAGAGAGAGAGAGGAGAGAGAGAGGGGAGACAGAGAGAGAGAGAGAGAGAGAGACAGAGAGAGAGAGAGAGAGAGAGAGAGAGAGAGAGAGAGAGAGAGAGAGAGAGAGAGAGAGAGAGAGAGAGAGAGAGACTGCGCTGATCAAAGAGAGCACTTTAAATGGTATTCGACTCCGGAGCGCCACTGATTGCTGATCGCGTTCATTGATCCAGCGCTGATCGCTGATCGCTGATCAGGCAACGTCCCCGATTCTAACCAGCACACTTGTAGAGCGTATTAAAACTAGACATGGATGCCCGATCTCTCTTATTTTCCTAAGATCCCCCCCCCCAATATTTAGCCAGGACTAATTAAAAGAATTTTTCAATCAAAGATGCGCCACCGTTTGAGTGGGTTTTTTGTTTTGTTTTTTGTTGTTCTTTTTTGAGGCAGTGTTAGGGGGTGTTAAAAACACAAAACACCTTGAGTGCGATTTAGATCATGGTATGTCGTGAAACAAGGCATTGTATACGAATTTTGAAACTAGAAAAGATAGGTATATACATGGGGGTTACGGGAGAGTGAGTGAGATAGTTTGGAGCGCTACGCGGTTTTATCACAACCGGTTGCAACCGATGAGTGCATTGTTGTGGGCTAACCGTTGACTTCGCACTAAAACCGTCCATTAAACTTACTCATTCTACTGTGGCTACCGTGCAAAAATTATACAGAGGTGGCAACAGCGTAAATACGGGTACCGACCTGAGCCAGAATAGGAGTGAGAAGGGCGAAGCAGGGAGAGAGGGGGAGAGAGAGAGAGAGAGAGAGAGTCGGAGACTATATCGGAGATCCATCGAAAAATCCGTTCAGCGTTGCATCACGCCACCAAAATAGGCGACGTTTCGCAACGCCTCTCACTAGCTCAGTGTTGCCAAATTCAATTAAATATCGGTAAATTTCACGCTGTTTCTCAAGAAAAATCGATATATTAAACTTTGGACATGGCAACGCTGCGCCCGCTCCTCGGCTCCTAACCTCAACGACTCCACGGTTCGCTGTTCAATGATCCCTCGGTTCGCGTACACTTACGTGTCCGCTAGCGGATCCAGGACATTGTTCTTCTCTCTCTTTTCCCATAAGAGCCTATGCGTTAGAAAAGGATAGAAGATGGGGCGAAAATCACGTGACTGCCCTTAATCGGTCCTTTTCTTAGACACACGTTCTAATGGGAGAAGAGCGAGAAGGACAGATTCCTGGGTCCGCCAATGTACGTGTCCGTCCATACCTCAATTCCTTCGTCCTCCAATTGCTTCGACTCTTTCTGGCTCATTCCGGAGCGCGCATGCGCAAAGCGAGGCCCCGAGGAGTGCTTTCTTCAACTCCGCACAACAATACTAAAAACAGACATGGGTCCAAAAAATCTATAACCTCATGTTTGCTCGAATGGGTCTGCTGCAAACTTTTGCTACAACGATTAAGAGTGTATAATCTTATATAAAATCGCCTGAAAAGTCCATTGGTGGTATCAGAAAGTCATAAAATGCAATAATAAACTCACAAGAGGCGTTTAGTGAAATCCAAGATGGCGGATAAATATCGAGCAATTTGTATGCATGCACCGTGAACATCCAAGGATAGCCAACTTTGCCAACCTCACTAGAGGTAGAGGTTATGTGTTTGTTTACGTTGTGATATTGGTTGTGATCGAAATTGTGAGGTTGGCTATCCTTGGATGTTCGTGGTGCATGCATACAAATTGCTCGATATTTCTCCGCCAGCTTGGATTTCATTAAACGCCTCTTGTGAGTTTATTATTGCATTTTATGACTTTCTGATGCAACCAATGGACTTTTCAGGCGATTTTACATTGGATAAAACACTCTTAATCGTTGTAGCAAGTGTTTGCAACAGACCCATTCAGCATTAAAACTGGCACTGAGTGCAAGACCATGACGACTTGTAAGTACACTCAGAGACAAACAGAGACCCAGAGGAAAGTTTTGCGATCTGTCCCTTTTCCCATAGCTATTTAGTCGGAACTCAACAACAGCCAACCTAATAGTCGCCTACTGTTGAGCGATGGATGGACATGGGTTAGGTTTTCTTCGTATAGTTTAAACAGTGGTGTAGCGTGCAATTTGGCAGCGTTGAATTTTCTCCATTTAAACCCTTGTAAAATATCGAAAGCGAAGGAGTTCACCGAACGTCCGATACTTCGATATTTTTCATGGGAATAAGTCGAGGAATTGCTACGTTGCCAAACTGCACGCTACGCCACACGGTTTAAACTGTCGTTTTTTGACAGAATGACGGTTTCTGCATAGTTATTACAAAATTGTATAGGTACGCACCTTTAACAAAGGGGTCTGTTGCAAACTTTTGGTACAGCGCTACAGAGTGTTAGGTCCAATGTAAAATCGCCTGAAGAGTCCATTGGTGGCCTCAGAAACTCAACAAATGCGATAATAAACTCACAAGAGGCGTTAAGTGAAATCCAAGATGGCGAACAAATATCGAGGAATCTGTCATTCATGCACCGTGAACATCCAAGGATGGCCAACGTTGACAACCTCACTGCACAGAAAAAACGGAAAAAACACTTTGGTAGCGCTGACAAAACCTTTGGTAGAAAAATGACCCAGCAAAATACTTTAGTTGGGCCAGCCAAATTTTTTATTCACCCAACAAAATCTCTTAGTTAAGAGTAAAGAACCTTTGGTTGGCTCAACTAAAGTCTTTTGCTGGGTCATTTTTCTACCAAAGGTTTTGTCAGCGCTACCAAAGTGTTTTTTTCTGTTTTTTCTGTGTGGAGGTAAAGGTTATGTGTTTGTTTACGTTGTGATTGGTTGTGATCGATATTGTGAGGTTGGCTATCCTTGGATGTTCGTGGTGCATGCATACAAATTGCTCGATATTTTACCGCCATCTTGGATTTCATTAAACGCCTCTTGTGAGTTTATTATTGCATTTTATGACTTTCTGATGTCACCAACAGGGGCGGACTGGGGTAAAAAGGCCCGGGGTGCTGGGGCCCGGGATTTGGGGAAAGGGACCCGCACTGTGTACTGGTCCAGAGGGGAGGGGAGCAAACATGGAGGGGCCCGGGGTGCTGCAGCACCCCGGTACCCCGGCCCAGTCCGCCCCTGGTCACCAATGGACTTTTTAGGCAATTTTGCATAAGAAGGAACACTCTTTAACGTTGTAGCAAATTTTTGCAACAGACCCATTGAAATTTTGACTTAATAGCGGAATTGTAGGTGGATTTCGAATGGAACATAATGTTCTCGATTCAACATGTAGATCGTAGATGATAATAATAAACAAAAAAAAAAAAAAAAAAAAAAAAAAAAAAAAAAAATCGTTTCAAAGTATCGTCACTGAAAACAACTTTACATTTAAGTATAATTAAATGTTTTTGCACCGTGACGAGTCTTAACTTTCTTGCAATACGTCATAGCTAGTCCTCCTGTGAGACGGGGTGCACCGTTTTCACTGCGAGCCTCGAGCAAGCGGGAAGCGCTGCGCTCCTTGCTCCCGAGCTCCATCGCGTCGCATCATCATGA
Organism: Trialeurodes vaporariorum; assembly: GCA_011764245.1. Classification (NCBI taxonomy): domain Eukaryota; kingdom Metazoa; phylum Arthropoda; class Insecta; order Hemiptera; family Aleyrodidae; genus Trialeurodes; species Trialeurodes vaporariorum. The sequence continues at coordinate 4,358,846 of VMOF01000024.1, read as the reverse complement.
ACCGACTATGACTCTCGCCGCGCCGTGATCGAACGCCAGCAACGACTTAACCTCAAAGTTTGAACGACCGAATCACTCGTGACTTGGAACAAATATTGTTAGTTCGAACACGTTGCCGCATCTACAGTTCAGAGCAGATTGTGAAGCATGCAATCTCATTGTCACGTTGCATGTTGTCCATTTAAACGCATGAAATAGATCGAGCTATTTGGTGTTCGGCGAAACACCCTTGACATTCGACCTTTTTCATTGGTTTAGATGGACGAAATTCAACGTTGCTAGATTGAACGCTTTGCCACAGCTACAACTCTGTGGCGTTCAAATGGCCAAAGAGCAGAGCGGAATCAGGAAGTTGTTAATCAGTGGCGAGGCATGCGATTTGGCAACGATCCTGTTTCCCCCATTTAAACACATTAGAAAGATCGAAATGCCTGGTCATTGCCGATGACTGCAATTCGACCTTTCCGCCATAACGATCTTGTCGGTAAAGCAGTTATGTGAGTTTATCACCGAATTTTGTACTTTCTCATTGAGCTTTTCGTGATTTTCGCTGGTTTTTACATTCGATTGGGTTATTCATTTACTCACAGCAAACGTTTGCAAGAGCCCCATTCATGTATATAACGTTGCTTGATTTTATAATTCAGCTACGATTAACTTCGCATAAAAAATTTATTTCGCGCCGCGACTACAGTTTTAACGCCTTCGATCATTCTTCCAAATCCGTAAGACAGCGATGAGTGATGGGGTCTCGGTTTGTAGTGGTTTTTAACTGATCGTGCAGACTTTCAAATTGTAGACAAGTATTTTAGGCTGCTGCGGTGGGTCTATCCTAATCCTGTCCTAATCCTAATCTGCGTCCGAAATTCGATTGGTTCGGCACTTGGCGCAGACGCAGAGCCTCATTATCGGACGTCTGTCTCTAAGCCCGCGCCTTTATGTCAAAACTTGTCCGCTTTACATAGTTCCGCAGTCACTGACACAAGTCTCAACTTAAGAGCCTTGTTTTGGTACTCGGCCCACTCGCACTCGGTGAATTCTCGTCTTATTGTGCCATCGTTGTCAAACCTCTTCTCTCTCTCTCTCTCTCTCTCTCTCTCTCTCTCTCTCTCTCTCTCTCTCTCTCTCTCTCTCTCTCTCTCTCTCTCTCTCTCTCTCTCTCTCTCTCTCTCTCTCTCTCTCTCTCTCTCTCTCTCTCTCTCTCTCTCTCTCTCTCTCTCTCTCTCTCTCTCTCTCTCTCTCTCTCTCTCTCTGTCTCGCGCCCGTGCTAGAGTCCCTATTTACTTTGAGAGTTGCGACAAGACACTCAAAATGAAGAAGAAGAAGCGGATGAATGGAGCCCCCAAGAGGCAAATTGCAAATGGCGGATGGCCATTTGCCTCTGCGCTGTTGCCACTATTTCGCTATATCTTATAGGTTAGGTTCAGATTTTCGACAATAACGGTCGTTATTGAAAGAAATAATGATCTCCAGAATAACATTCAAGCAGAGGAAAAATTAAAAATAATTACTGCGGTCACTGTTACTTCAAATGTGTAAAGAAAAAGCTAGTACGCGAAAAGTAAAACATCCGCCATTTACATTAGCCTCTTGGGGCTTCCTTAACAGCCTGAATCTAAGAGCCAATCGGAAATGGATTCTGACAGGGCGCATTTCTCATAGTATATAGGGACTCTAGGAAGATGGATGAAAAAATATGTAATTATGTGGATACGCAAAAAATAGAAACCAGCTTGGTAATCAATCGGTAGCTGCGGTTTGGGTTTAGGTTCTTATCGAGACTCGTGAGTCTGATAAATGCCTATATTTCCTAATCCTAATGCACGACTGAGGAGAGAGGATTTACAGGCAGGGAAGGAGTATCTATATACACTAAAGTCTAAAGTCAAATCTATACGATTTGGCACCATCCGTGATTTAGCCGAGTCATATTTTTTTTAAGGCTCGGCAGGCACCCATACAATGCCCTCATTTACTGTGCAACTTCGCAAAAAAAAAAAAAAAAAAAAAAAAAAAAAAAAAAAAAAAATGCTTAAAATTAATTTTTTCGATAGCTCCAGCTTTTGAGGTGGCAAATGGCAGCTCACAAGAACAACCATTCATAATTTAGAGTCGCTGATTAAACGTTTTTCATAAGCTTTATGATTATTTTTTTTTTTTTTGTATTTTTTATTATTAAAATAATACTTTTTAAAGTGTTGAAGAGTTGCGACGATGTCTATAGAACCACTCGTTTCAACCGCTGTTAAATCGAAAACCAGAGACCGAGCGCAGACCACTTTCAAGTCCGCCACGTGCCGCAAATTTTTGAATTCGAGTAGGTAGCAATAAATTTCATTTCAGACTTTAAGAAGAGAAACGAAGGCGATGTTGCATCTCGTGGCACCACGGACAGGTACAAAATATACGGATACACTTTCTTTCGTACGGCAAGAGGATCGCGCAGAGAGGTCATAATTCTAGTGGCGGCAATGCGATAGATCGATGTCTACTCCATCTATAAACAGTCTAATCCATAGTGCTTTTCGTGATTTCTGCTGGTTTTTACATCCGATTGGACGTATGATTTGCTCACAGCAAAAGCTTGCGAGAGCCCCATTGAGTCATAAATTGAGATCAGCTACTCTCAAAATACCCCTGATGGAAAATCGACTTCATTGTCGAAGCATCTTTTTCTTCGCCACGATAAACCCAACTTTGTAAAATGGGATCAGTGGCGCACCGAAGGGGGTGGTTTTAGGGTCAAAACCCCGCCTAGGCATCAACATTTTGCTCCAAAAAAAGGTCATCTTCGGCCAAAATTGCTTTCAACCCCCTCCCCCCTAAGGCCTCAGAAAATGGAAATTTTGCTGTGAAACCCCCACCAAACTAAAGTTCTCGGTGCGCCACTGCAGGGGTGCAAAATGTGCCCGATCTAGCGATCCGCGGATCGCGTGAAAGTGAGGAAATTTCTGGAAAAGTGAGGAAATTAAATTCGTCCAATTTTTGTTTTTTGTTTTTTTTTTAAATAATGGCTATAAGGATTTCCCTGAAAAGTAGTGTAAAAAATGGGACAATATCGGTCATTTTGCGAACATGGTGTTGAAATGTTAAAACAACCAAAAAAAAGTAAACACTTTCAAGTTTTTGTGAGGAAGTTTCTTAAAACCCTGTGAGGAAATAAGTCATGGATCGCGTGAAATTTCCGAAGTTTTGGAACATTTTGCACCCCTGCGCCACTGGATGGGATCATCAGTGGGAAATCATCAAGAATGACCAATTCTGTTAAGGCCCCCTCCTCCCTCCCTCTCATGTCGATCTTCACTTATAGCGGCAAAGTGGTGATGCTGGCTGTTCTTTAAAAGAAAAGAAAAGAAAAAGAAAAAAAAAAAAAAAACCTTTCAAAGAGTAAAGGGCAAGAGGAATTTAGGGTCAACAAGCGAAGTGTAATCAACGGCAAACCCGGCAACACTTACCAGTTTCAATTTCTCTCACGCGACAGCGCGGCAATAGCAAGACGAAACGACCGAACATAGTTGCTAAATCGCGGATTGGGTCGGCCGTCGCTGTCGGATCAAGTTCGCGATGCTCAACCGGTAGCCGAGGGGCAGGGCAGCAAAACCAATCTTTTCGTAATGATGAATGATGAGTTGGGATGAGATGCGAGGTACCGATGGAAGAGGGCGGTGGAGGTGAAGAATCTTATTTGGGGGGTGGGGGGGGGGACATTGGCCGAAAAAAAAAACAAGGCGGAGGCACCGAGCGTTCGAATCGTTGTCAGCCCAGCATCCACGCTGGTGGCATGGAGCGCGCCAAAACTGCGTCGAACAATTCCGAAACTTGCCCCGTGTCCGATAGACTTTCATTATTGAACGGAGGTAAAACGAATCAAGCCTACGGATTAAGGGCCTCTGGAACACCGGGGCTGGGCCCTCAAGTTCAGTCGCGGCTCGTGCAATTTGGCAACCATGCTAATTTTCCCTTTAAATCTATGCAAAAGTATCGATATCTTGGGGGTGCAATTGCACCTCCTGAAGATCGATTATTTTACATTGGTTTAAATGGAGAGAATACGTTGCTGCCAGATTGCACGCGCCGCCACTGCTCAAGTTTACGACGGAACTAACTCCACGGCTATGTGTTTCAAACGCACTTCAAGTTTTCACGAAGAGCCCTCCAATTACGTGACGTGTAAAAAAAAAAAAAAAAAAAAAAAAAAAAAAAAATCGAAATTTCATACAGCAGTCGCCAGTATCAAAAGAGTTCGCCCCACGTTGAGCGCCATCTGAAGCGTCATAAAACGCGTTCCCTAACCTTTTAATTCGCTTCTTCTGCAGTCCCTTGTAAAATGACACTCGGAGGCTTCGATACGCAATTAAAAACGATGGCAACTGCTGCAGAATACTTCTTCTTTCGGAAAACTACCAAAAAATCAAACTTTAGTTGCAATAAAGGATTTCATGGAAGCAAAACGGCAAAGCAGCAATGAATCAAACCAATTTATAAGAAAAAAAAGGCGCTTAAGTAGTCACCTGACATAGTAGATGGAAACAATGAGAATTTATGTTACAAGTGAAGTCGCTGAAAAACTTTACAAAAATCGGAGCTGTTTCATCTGATGTTTTCGATACGCGGCCGTCACTAGACAAATCGGATTATGGAGAAGGAAACCGCACTATGGTTTGAAATCGAAAAAAAGTGGCCAAAAATCAGTTAGGAAAGTAGAGGAATGATGGCGGTATTGGCCCGAATTTTACACGCGTCTTATGGGAGAATGCTTATACACGCGTCTTATGGGAGAATGCTTATACACGCGTCTTATGGAGAATCCTTATACACGCGTCTTATGGGAGAATGCTTATACACGCGTCTTATGGGAGAATGCTTATACACGCGTCTTATGGGAGAATGCTTATACACGCGTCTTATGGGAGAATGCTTATACACGCGTCTTATGGGAGAATGCTTATACACGCGTCTTATGGGAGAATCCTTATACACGCGTCTTATGGGAGAAATGCGTTTAAATGGCATAAAATAATAACGTTCTCGACACCTCTAATACATTCCAATGAATAAAAAAAATGCATCGCATTTCTGAGCAATTGTTCCATCTACATTTGTTCATGTATTTGACTCATTTATTATTGTGTAAGTAAATGCTTATGCCCAACAACAGCTTCGATCTTTTTCATGGGTTTACATGGGATTGCATTGGTCAGCATTGCGACCACCTCCTCCATCCTAACGCTCCTGTCCCCCCTTTCTCTCATCAACTAGCGTCTTATGGGAGATTTTACATGCGTTTAAATGGGCAACAACCATATTCATGCTATGTTACTTTTTCAAATCGAATGCGGATACTTTTTCACTTTTCATATTGTACCCGCATATCTCTTGCTCTTGAACCTCGAGTTTCCGAAGGCCTTTCCGCCATCAATTAAGCGGTTACTTTTTCGTGGAAGTAGGACGATCGGACCCGCTAATCTCTTGCTCTCTAATACCGTTTCCATTAACTAGCTCGGAAAAATGAGTAGGATGCGTTTATCTCAAAACCTCCAAATTTCATACATCGTATATAGTTTTCATATGTTATATCGATCATCGACTTCACGATATATCGAATACGGATTTCATACGTTTTTTTTCAAGACGAAACTAGACCAAGTTCCTTTATCTCTCTGCTTACACATCGAAGGGGCTTCCCAGCAATTAGCACGCGCGAGCAACGAAGTGTTTAATCTCCAATACACGCGTCTTATGGGAGAATGCTTATACACGCGTCTTATGGGAGAATGCTTATACACGCGTCTTATGGGAGAAATGTGTTTAAATGGCATAAAATAATAACATACGTTCTCGACACCTCAAATACATTCCAATGAATAAAAAAAATGCATCGCATTTCTGAGCAATTGTTCCATCTACATTTGTTCATGTATTTGACTCATTTATTATTGTGTAAGTAAATGCTTATGCCCAACAACAGCTTCGATCTTTTTCATGGGTTTACATGGGATTGCATTGGTCAGCATTGCGACCACCTCCTCCATCCTAACGCTCCTGCCCCCCACCCTCTCAACCCCATCAACTATGGAACAATGTTAGGTGCTCCACACCAATCACATGCTAAAATATATATCACATTACTATATCATCTGAGCAATTGAATGATCCGTTCATCTACATTTGAGCAGGCATTTGATCCATTTACTATGTGCGAAAGCGTATGTAGACATAGGTTTATGACAATATGATCAATCAACAGCTTCGAATTACAAGTGTAAAACGACAAACAGCGTTGAAACAATGATTCGATAGAGCGATACGGTCAGACACGCCAACTTCGATCTTTTTCATGGGTTTATATGACACTTCGACCTTTTGCATTAATTTAAATGATCTTAAACAGCATTTCACACTCTCATCACCTTCCATCACCT